>VXBT01008024.1:404318-418227 GCA_013400235.1 Oriolus oriolus | reverse complement strand
CACCTACAGGGTGTGCGCACAGCTACGGGTGCGCACAGCTACAGGACATGCACACACCTACAGGGTGTAAATGCACCTACAGGGTGCGCACACAGCTACGGGGTGCGCCCAGCTACCGGGCATGCATACACCTATAGGGTGTGCACACACAGCTACAGGGTGTGCATACCCCTATAGTGTGTACATACACGTACAGGGTGTACATACACACCTACAGAGTGTGCACACACAGCCACAGGGTGTGCATACACTTACAGGGTGTGCAAACACGGCTACAGGATGTAAATACACAGCTACAGGGTGTGCATACACCCACAGGGTGCACACACACAGGGTTCACACACAGCTACAGACTGTACACACACCTACAGGATGTACACGCACCCACAGGATGTCCATAACAGCCCTTCACAGCCTTCTCGCCCACCGTCACCAGAGTACAAGGCATACTTATGCTGGGACAGTGTTTTTACCATCATCACGACACAAGCTGATAAATTAACAGGTCTGAACAACACCAGCCAGGCAGGAACATGGGGCTGGAAGCACTGGTGGTGACAACTCCCTCCTGGATCAACCTGCATTTTAGCAGGGGCTTCCTCCTCCTGGCACTGCAGACACAACTAATGAACTTCACTGTTCCTAGAGTTAAAAGCACATCAACTTTCCAACCCCAAACGTTTGAGCAATTTATGCTCATCTGATCTTGCACCATGTGACTTTTAACCCTCTCTGTTGCTGACATCAGTGATGTCATATTTTAACGGGTGAAAACATTTCATGTCCTATTAGATGTTTTCTTGCTAGATATTTAAGTTCCTCCTATAAAATAATATTTCTGTTCCCCTGATCACTTGGCTGCATCCTCAAATTCCTGTTTCTGGATATTTGAAAGCCAGGCTTCTATCTGATACTCCAGGTGAAGGCATAGAATCAAAGAATCACAGAATCATTAAGGCTGGAAAAAACCTCCAAGATCATTGAGTCCAACCTTTGACTGAATATTACCATGTCAACTAAACTATATCATAAAGTGCCACACACATCCAGTCATTTCTTCAACACTTCCAGGAAGGGTGACTCTACCACCTCCCTTGGCAGCCAGTTCTAATGCTTAACCACCCTTTTCATGAAGAAATTCTTCTCAGTGTCCAACCTGAACCTCACCTGGTGGAACTTGAGGCTATGTCCTCTTGTCCTGTCAATAGTTGCCTGGGAGAAGAGACTGACCTCTACCTGGCTACACTCTCCTTTCAGGCAGCTGTAGAGGGTGATACGGTCACCCTTGAGCATCGTCTTTACAGGGTAAATACCCCAAGCTCCCTCTGCTGCTCCTCACAGGACTTATTCTCCAGGCTCTTCACCAGCTCCACTGCCCTTCTCTGAATGTTCTCCAGTGCCTCAATGTCCTTCTTGTAGGGAGGGGCCCAGAACTGGCCACAGCACTCAAAGTGTGGCCTCACCAGTGCCCAGTACAGGACAATCACTGCCCTGGTCCTGCTGGCCACACTATTTCTGGTAGAAGCCAGAATGCCCTTGGCCCTCTTGACCACCTGGGCACACGCTGGCTCATGTTCAGCAGGCTATCGACCAGCACCCTGGGATCCTTTTCCCACTGGGCCATTTTCCAGCCACTCTGCTCCAGTCAGTTATCAGTCTCATCAGTACAAGGAGTTGTCTTCCCTATCTGAACCAGCCATGCACCTCATAATGTCTCCAATAATTGTATCTGTCCATCAGAGCCCACAATGGTCTTGAATAACTTTTGCCTTTCGCCTCCATTTTTTCTTTCTGTCTCTCTTTGCCAGAGAACGACTCACCTTCAGTCTACGGTGTCAGTTGTGGTAACCCCTAGATGTATGAATTAGACTCGCTCTGTGGAGCTGCTGTAAAATCTCAAGGTTAGGGATGTTCTCCTCTGTGATGCCTAGATGCTATTCTCTCCTGACAGTAGTCCCCCAATTTTTTGTCTTTATCAGGTTAGTCAGTACCTTTCCCCCGCTGGCAAAAATAATTTGACGACACACTGCATTACAGCACCGAAACAGCAGTTCTGAACTTGTAAAAAACATTTCCAAAGCTCTGCAGCTGAGTTACAGCCACTAAGGGTCAGCAGAGTTTGTGTTTTCCTGCAGTTTTGTGGTTTCTGGTCACCTGTCTGAAGTCGGCACAGGCACCAGGCCCTCTAGATGGCTGCATAACACCAACAGTATGCTGGCTGCAAAAAGGGAAGAGGTACAGAGCTTTTACATCAGGTTACTGTGAAAAGGACATCTTTGTCACTAGTTACATGGTGACATTCAAAAGCCCTGTGTGGTCTAGGGCCAGGTGAGCAGTTACCCTTCCACAAGGGTCACTGCCAAGCCCAGGGAGCAGGAGCACTGACAAACTCTTGACAACAGGCCCAGCTGAAAGATCTCACTATCTGGAATTGTGCATTAGATGATTATTTTTTTCCCACCCTTATTCAAACAATTTTATAGAATACAATGTGATAATACAAGACTAGCTGTAAACTAAGCTGCTGAACATCAGTGGCACAAACATCTATGCATTGACACAGTCCTCATGATTTTAGATGGCATGAATGAAAAGCAGGTTCTACTACTCCTATAGTCACTGACAGGCAGCAGTGGAATCTGGGAGCAAAAACTCTAGAAAAATGGCAGCAGAAAGTCCTACTTGTCATTTGATCAGCAAGGAGGTAATGGTCATTAAATGTCTCTTGCCCTGTGTCCCAGCAGCTACACAGGCCTGGCAGCCTCTTCAAAGCATCTGCTCTTTGAGAGAAAGCAGTGTTATTCTGTGTACACCTGGCAGGTTTCTCTGAGGCCAAAATTAACAATCAGCCTTGAGCAGAATGATGATTCGTGAATGGCAGAGATGTTTTCTTGGACAAATTAGGAGCATCACTTCAGTTTGAAGGTTTGCACCATGCTTACTCATTTCCAGAATGGCTACAGAGTGTCCTCTCCCGCTCCACCTCCACAAACAGAGGGTCAGACATCTTGCAGATTGGATCTGGCATCACTAGCAGGCAGTCTGCCCCTAATAGATGCTCATGTCCCCTTTTTTAACTTCTATTACTTCTGAAGCTGGCATAGCACCTGAGTTGAAAGTGTTGGGTTTTGACTGTAAAGTTCAAAGGCCATTTGGTCAAAGTCTCCATTTCTTACGTGATCAGCTGAGATGTGGTTATCAGGAACTTAAGCAAAAAAATCCAGAATGAAAGAGGACAGAGGTAATAGGAGGCCTTTTAAAGAGGCCCTTACCATTGCCTTTCTATGCAAGGTTAGCTTCTACAAAACTCTTTATTATGTAATCACAGAACGGGTCAGGTTGGAAGGGACCACAGCGGGTCATCTGGTCCAACCTCCCTGCTCCGGCAGGGTCATCCCAGAGCACATGGCACAGGACTGCATGCAGACAGTTCTTGAATATCTCCAGTGAGGGAGACTCCACAACCTCTCTGAGCAATCTGTTCCAGTGCTCGGTCACTGCACCGTAAAGTTCTTTCTCATGTTCAGTTTCTGCCCCATTGTCCTTGTTCTATTGCTCTGCACCACTGAGCAGAGCCTGGTCTGTCTTCTTGACACTCCCACTTCAGACACTTACAGACATTGATGAGGTCCCCTCTCAGTCAGTCTTCTCAAGTCTGAACAGGCCCAGCTCCCTCAGCCTTTCTTCATAAGAGATGCTCCAGTCCCTTAATCATCTTTGTTGCCCCCCTCTAGACCCCCCCCCAGGAGCTCCATGTAGGTCTTCTACTGAGGCACTCAGAACTGGACACAGCACTCCAGAAGAGGCCTCACCAGGGCTGAGTAGAGCCTAGTTATTTCTAGGGCCTCATCATGGCCATGGGGAAAAGGCAAGGTGGGGGTTGTAAAAGACAATGAAGTGGGCAAATAAGGCATTTTGCAGCTGGGAAAAGAAAGCAAAGATCATGTTTTTAAGGAAATCATTTTTTTGCAATTGTTGTTTGTTTCACAAAGGGTTAAGAAATCAAAATGAGTATGTATTAACCCAGCAGCGGATTCCTCAAGCTGGCTAAAGCATAGAGCTTCTCACTGGTTTTATTTTTCAACATTAAGTCTCCATAGGGATTACATGCCCTAGAGCTTTCCCTCTCAGATTGAGATCTCTCAGCATTGACTCAAGACTCTTGTTTTCATTTGCTCTCTGGAAATCATGCAGTAATGCCCCCTGCATGCAAAATTTAAATGAAGGGACACAATCAGCATCCACGGAGAGTTTGCAGGTTAGAAGTTCAGCAGCAGACAGGAGGATAAGCTATGTATATTTCAGAGAAATCACCAGTATGACAAGAAATCACCACATAGCAAACCAGCAGTGTTAAAATGGGAAGACTGAAATATATGAAAGGTATGGTATGTATAAAGAGAGCCAAGTGTGTCGTCCAATAGCCAAGTTAAATATGACACGACAGAGCTTAACGTGAACCCTCTGTCTGGAGATCTCAAGCATGGAGTTATGGACTCTAGGGAGACAACATGCAAGTTTACCCTTTCTGTCTTGTCTGGCTTGGCTTAATGAAAAGCAAACATTACACTAAGTTGGCAGCATTACAGAGTCCCATCTCTACAGGGTCCTCTCTCCCCCAGCCCTGAAATGGGCTTCTTGTGAAGTGCCAAGCATTTTTTCCCTCATCACCTTTAGCCATATTTATGTAGATACTGTTTATATAGAGAGCCTTGCAATGCACAAAGTTACTCTTTCTGTGCATGCTTAATAAATCCCTTACAACTTTGAGAACTTGCTTCATGCTCTGAGGCTGCAAAATTACCTTCACTCTTTTGACTGGGGATTCATAAAATTGCTTTTGGAAAAAGTACAGTAAATTACGACACTATTATAACTAAGCAGCTCAACGTTGGATTCATGCTGAACATCTCAGAGGCATCCTCAATCAATACACAACCTGCTTTTCTTAACTGAAGCCCGGAAAACCACAGCTCCTGGTCAGAACCTTTTAAGAGATTTCTTTACTGATTACCCATTCTTCCCTTCCATGGAACAACTATTGTAAGACAGGTTTTATACATCCTTGCTCTCACCATGGATGCAGAGTCCACTTGTGTATGGTGGCCACAGCTGGGGTGAAGTTCAACTGTGCTACTGCAATTGTGTCTGAATCACAGTTAACCATGTTTGAGTCTTAGTTTCTAAGTAGTCAGCTATTAAACACAAAGGTGGGGTTTTTTTTCTTTTTCTCACAATACTCCTTGGAACTTGTCCAACTTTAGGTGTGGAATCATGGGAGTTAAGGGGATGGTAAGTCAACTCCTACATACCTTAGTCATCATAGCGACACCCCCCATGATTCCTAGCAGGGAAGTTGATAATCCACTACTGGAGTATTCAAGCACCTCAGTATATCAGTATTTCAGTCATCCCTAGGCATGGTCCACTCCAAACATGGGAGAAGGAATTTTTCAAAAACCCCCTACTTCAGGTATTACTTTTCTTACAATATTTAAGTAATAGTGGAATGAAATTCAGAAAAAAAGAGCAGATCACAGCTGCTTTACTCTATTATAATTTACATTTTTACAAATTATGGCAAGACTCCCACCTGACCTCAAACAGGGAAAATGGCTGACAAAATGTAAGTGATCCAAAAGGTGTTTTAAATTTATTTATACTGAAGCTGTAAATCAGATGCTAATTTCATTCTATTATACCACATTATACACGTCTTTTTCAGTGGCACAAGAAATTACTCCTATCTGTGTACATCGATATTTAATCCATAGCTATATTCCTGAAAACATCAACTTTTTAATCAGTTTGGTGAAAAGATAATAGCAGAAAAAAAATCTCAGATTACTATATGATAATTGTCACATTCAGATAGAATGGCCTCTCGCTGTCTAGTGAGCAGATTTTCTGAACTTTCCATTTCTTCACATCACTTTGCTATATGAACAGCCAGTAAAGGATCATTTCAGCTATCACAGCCACCTCTGGTTTACTGATTTATCCCTTAATTCCCGCTGTTTGCAAGATCCTTGTGAAAGAGTGGTAATACATTCCCGGCTGATTATTTCTATTTGGCAGAGTATTTTTCTTTTGTCTTTTTCAGGTCTCTGAAACTAGGAGGACTCAGTGGATCTGACTGTTCATGAATGGAGCCAATCCAGCCCTGTCGAGTAGCCAGTTATTCAGATAGAATCAGCAGAAGATGCTGGAACTCCTCCTTCACAGCAATCAGAAAAGGTCTAGACATAAGTCTTTTGTATTAGCTTTCTGGTAGAAGTATTGTTTCTTATAAACATTTTTAAATTGATTGGATACATTCTGATACTTTTTATGAATGGATTTTGCTACATCTTAGTTTCAGGAGCAATTCCAGTATTTCCTTTGTTTTCCAGGCTGCCCTCTCTTCAAGGACTGTCGTTTCATTCCATGAGTGTGTGGGGCCTAGTCGATGATGCCTTAATTGCAAATTTTTCCTCCTAAGCTCTACTGCAAGTCAGATATTAAAAATTCCCTGAATACCCAAGTTGTTGCAATTTTATTTGTGGTCCCAGCTATGCACTATCCTTGACTACCTGTAGTATGTGTAGCCTTATGGCTGCAGAGTCCCATTCCCTTTACACTTAGGCACACTTAGATCAGTCTGCACCTGCCTCCACACAGTGTTGTAAATAAAAAATGTAATAAACACTCTGGAAAGGAGATACGATCAAATAAATTGCAATTGAAAAGAAAAAAGGAAATTTGAAAATGAAGTGCATACGACAACATGGATTGGGATGAAATGAAGTGCAGTGAAAAGGACCGAAACTTGCCAAAATTATACTCACTAAAATCTCGAAATCAGGGAAGGAAGTCAAACAAAGACAAAAGAAAACCGATGAAATGAAATGCTGCAAAAAAAGAAAAGAAAATTCTGAACCGACGTGAAAACAGTAAAATAGCAGGTGATGACATCAAGTGCAGGGAAATGGACCAAACACTGCCAAATTGATACTCAATGAAATCACAAGATTTCATTTCCTTTCATGAAATGAAAAATTTCCTTTCATGAAAGGAAATAATATCACAAAGTTAGAGAACAAAGTGAAACAAACTTACTGGAGTGGACTTCTAAAGAAATGAAATTCGATGGAAAATAAATAAAGGAAAATTCTGAAATCAAATGATTGTAATCGAATGTAATGAGATGACATGAAGTGCTCCCCTTTGCATGCCTTTTGTAGCTGCCATGTCCCTGAAGCTCTGGGCTTTGCGGTTTTCTCAACCCTAGGTGGAGCAGTAAAGGCCGCATTTGTGTGAAGCTGGTGCCAAGGAGATGTGTTAAAGGAGCAATGTTGGGGCAGTGCCGTGCTCCCCTCGGCATGCCTTTTGAAGCTGCAGTGTCCCTGGAACTCTAAGCTTTGTTGTTATTTCAAGCCTAACCCAAATTTTATGCTTAACCCCACACGGAGAAGTAAAAGCTACATTTTTACTGAGGTGCCCAACGCATGGGTTGTGCCAAGAAGAAAGGTCTGAGGAGAGCAGTCTTTGGGCAGTATGGTGTTCTTTTTTGGAAGTGAACTGGACGAAAACTTGCCAAAATTATAGCTCCTGAAATCCCAAAATCAGGGAACAAAGTCAAACCAAACGACAGGACCAATTTAATTGATGAAATTAAATGCTTAAAGAATTTTAAAAAAATTCTGCGCCGAAGGGAAAACAATAAAATGGCAATGGGATGACAGGAAGTGCAGGGAAATGGAGTTTCCTTGCCGAGTTGATCCTCATTGAATTTGCAAGATTTCATTTCCTTTCATGAAATGAAGACTTTCCTTTCATGAAAGGAAGTGAAATCTTGAAATCAGAAATGTCCCAGAAACACTCTGTAAAGGAGATATGATAAAATAAAATGCAATTGAAGAAAAAACCAAAATTTGAAAACAGAGTGACTACAACCGAATGGATTGTGATGAAATGAGCACTGGAAAGGACCAAAACTTACCAAAATTATCTTTACTGAAATCCCAAAATAAGAAACTGAGTCAAACAAAAAGACAAGAGAAGAAGTTGATGAAATGAAAAGCTTAAAAAAATATATATAAAGTTCTGAAACATAGAGGAAACAATAAAATGGCGTGGGATGACATTAAGTGCGTGGAAATGGACCAAACCTTGCCCAATTGATCCTCATTGAATTTGCAAGAAATCTTGAAATCAGAGAATGAAGTGTAACAAACACTCCTGAAAGGAGATATGATCAAATAAAATGCAATAGAACAAAAAAATGAAATTTGGAAATGGAGTGAAGACAATGATATGGATTGTGATGAACTGAGGTGCAGTGAAAAGGACCAACACTTGCCAAAATTATATTCACTGAAATCTCGAAATCAGGGAAGGAAGTCAAATGAAGAGACAGAAGAAAGTGATGAAATGATATGCTACCAAAAAAAGGAGAAAATTCTGAAACAAAGTGAAAACAATAAAATGGCATGGGGTGACATGAAGTGCAGGGAAATGGACCAAACCTTGCTGAATTGGTACTCATTGACATTGCAAGATTTCATTTCCCTTCATGAAATGAAGAATGGATTGGAATGAAGTGCAAAGAAATGAAACGAAACTTTATAAAATTATATACTTTATGAAATGATAACAAAAATTGAAATCTCAGTATATCATTTCCTTTCATGAACAGAAAATGCTTCATTTCGTGAAAGGGAATGAAATCCCAAGATTTCAATAAGTATCATTTCATTAAGTTTCAACTCCTTTCACTGCACTTTACTTCATTCCATTGCATTTCAATAGTTTTCCTTTCCATAAGTAATTTTATGGTCTTTAATTTCATTTCCTTTTATTATATTTCCTTTCTTATCTTTTCCTTTCACTTCATTTCATGATTTCTCGTTTCATTTCCTTTCATGAAATGAAATCTCGACATTTCATGAAAGGAAATGAAATCTGCAGATTACAATGAGTATAATTTCATGAAGTTTTGGTTAATTTCACTGTACTTCACTTCATTCCAATCCATTTCATTAATTTAACGTGTCACAGTCATTGTAATTTTTTAAAAATTTTACTTCATTTTATTACAATTCCTTTCCTGTCTTTTCCTTTCACTTCATCCCTTGATTTCTCATTTCATTTCTTTTCATGGAAATTCTTCATTTCCATGAAAGAAAATGAAATATCTCCATTTTAATGAGTATCATTTCATTAAGTGTCGGTTCATTTCACTGCTCTTCACTTCATTCCATTCTATTGTTTTCACTTCATTTCAGAATTTCTGGTTTTTTCACCCCAGCCAGTAAACAAGCTTGGGCCCGTGGCTTAAGTGCCCATATGCTTGCATGGGTTTAATCTTAAAGGTCTGGGGGCAGCAGTGTTGTGACCCTGCCATGATCCTGTTGGCATGTGTTCTCCAGCCCCAGTGTCCCTGGACACCTAGGCTCTTTTCCTCTCTCAACCCTACCTCTAAGCCTAATGGCATCTTGTCTCTGGGACTGTGGTCCACATCACTATGGGTGGTTCAGATTAGAATGATGTAGGAGCAGCAAAGCTGGGGCACTGCCTGGGTTGCCTTGGCATGCCATTTCCAGCCCAGTGTGCCTGGAGCTGTAGGGCCTTTTATTCTCTCAGTCCTAACCCCAATGACATCTTGGCACTGTGGCAGAGGTCCTCATCGCCATAGGTGGCCCAAATTTAAAAGTGTGGAGACAGTAATGTTGGCACCCTGCCGTGATGCCCTTGCAATGCCTTTTCTATCCTAAGTGTCCCAAATGCTCTGGTTTCTTTAACTTTCCAAACCCTAACCCTAACTCTAACCCTATTGGCAGCTTGGCACTGTGGCAGAGATTAAGAAGTGTGAAGATGGCAATGTGGGCACCGTGCCGTGATACCCTCGCAGTGCCATTTCTAGCATGAGTGTCCCAAGAGTGTCGTTGATTGAAACTCAGACTTCACTGAGTGGGAATCTGAATTTGGATCCTGGATCTGAATCATTTATTCAACGAAACAAGCTGGTTTTATACACTTCTTCAAGACACAGTATTCCCTTACATGGTAATTCTCACTATGTGACCTATCCCATGTTGCCACATCAGCAACGCACCTTCTAAATGTCCTTCTATGGAGTGATCTTGCACTGTTCACCCATCTGTGAGCTCCCGGCAGGCTCCTCTCCGTAGGGGTCTGCCATGTGACACCTCCTCCCCCAGGGTCTGTGTTACCCTGTGCTCCTTTGTGCTGCCATGTGCTTCTTATCTCTCCCCATACAAGAGCTCTAGGTTCATTTACTCTCTCAACCCTAATGGCAGTGTGGATCCATGCCAGAGATTCTCATCACTATAGGTGACCCAGATTAAAAAGTGTGGAGACAGCAGTGTTGGCACCCTGCTGTGATGCCCTTGCAGTGCCTTTTGCGAGGGACAGTGTCCCTGGAGCTGTAGACTCTGCAGCTCTCTGAACCCTAACCCTAACCCTAGTGGCAGCTTGTCTCTGCTGTCAAGATCCCTGTCACCAGGGCTGGACTGGATTCAAAAAGTGTAGAGTGAGCAATCATGGTACCCTGCCATGATGCCCTTGCAATACCTTTTCTAGCCTTTGTGATATCTTGCCAACACCACGTAGTAGCTGGGTTAGAAAATTACATGGAAAGTAAGTCAGCCTGAAAAAGGATGTAGATGAAAAAGAAAAGCAATGGTTCCTGTTTTGAGGGATAAGACTAGCTGTAATTAGAACTCACAGAGGACACAGCAACAGTCTGTAGATCCAGACCTGGTACCCACAGAGACAAACTGCAAGGCTGGGAGTAGAATGAGCTATTGAGAAATGCTACAGCTGAGGGACAGCACATAGCAGGAGCCAGTGGCACAGGGTGGGGAAGCTTGTTTAAAACACGGACATGTTGCTCAGGAGACTTCAGTCAAACTGGTGCAATCATCTTTTAGTCTTACAGCTGCCCTCATATAACTGACATAAGCCTATAAGCACAGTACCACCAAAATTGGACATGAACTTCTCTGGGACATTTTCTGCCCCTCAGTAACACTTTGGCAGGCAAGCAGGCCTGGAGAAGAACATAACTATTCCCTACTTCAAACTACACTTCTCCAGATTAATTATTTCCCAGCTAAGACAAGTTTTTTCTAGTTATGAGAGGGAAGCTTTTTTCCATGCGTTCACGTAGGAACATCATACAGGTCTAAATTACAGTGTTTCATACATATAAATGGATCTGCTAAGTATGGATCTGCTTTTCTTCATCTGGACAGACAGTGCTTGACTAAGGAAAAGTTATTTCTTCACCTGGCAGCCAAGGGGTACGTTTCATCAGGAACACTTATACAATGGGGTTCCAGGAATTATGAAATTACTCTTCGAGACAAAAAGTCTGGGTTCATAATGGTCCACATGAGCCTCATTTGGCCATGTCTACCTTCTGTGGGAGTTCATTTTTGAACTGGCATAGTACCAGGACAATTTGATTTTGAAGGTGTTAAGACTTCGCTCTGTCCTGTCTAAGAAGTAACTTTTGTACATCCAAGCAGTCCATTCTCCCATGGATATCAATACACACTGCTCTCACAGGGAAACCAGAACTGTGTGTACAGAGCTACTAAGGAGAGGATTCCCATCCAGTTTCACACCCTGACACACAGGCACTGTACCCAAAACATCTGGTCCTACCACAAAAAAACAAGGGAAAAAGTATGTGTTGCTACTAGGGACCCTTTAGTCTCCAGGCTAGAAAATGATTTGAATTAATGGAACTTGAGAGCATGCTCAAACTTTTTTTTTTAATTTCATTGCTGAATAGAACTGATTTGCTCAACTGAGGCTTGTGTACTTGAGGAAAGAGTCAATGCTACCAGCCCAGCTCTCCCAGGCAGCCTTACAATAACAAAACACAGAGTGTGTTCATTAAGCAAGAACATGAAAATACCACCAGGTGAGTAAGCAGGTTGCAGCTTCAATAGTGTTTTAATCACAAACATTGTGATTTTTTTTTAATTATTATGAAAAGCTCTTTGACAGTGTAATTTTAAGTAAATCATTCTGTACAAAGCTTTTTTATTTATTCTTTACAATTTCCACCATTGAATATTAGCCTCTTCAAAGGAAGAGCAGCTTGTCAGAAAAAATGCTTGTTTCAGAATTTAATGAGAACATTTCTTCTTTCTTTTCTCTTAAGGGGATTATAATGCGATGGGTGAAATATAAAGAATAATTAGCCCCATTGGAGAGTAAATTCCAAACAAACGGTATTTTCTTTTTACACAATCTGAACTGGGTGAGCAGGATTTGGTTTTGGTTCACCAACCAAGGAAATTATTAATTAACTCTAATGGCAAACTTTTTATCCTGGTAGATGTCCCAACCTTAAAACACCCAGCTTGGCTTTCAGATCCTCCAATCTGCTTCTAAAAAATAGGTTATAAAATATCACTGTTATTTTACAGCCAAAATATTCAGGGCTCAAACCAGCTGTACAGCTGGAGTGGCAGGTTACTCCCTCTGATGTGAAATGTCACTTGATTACTCTGTAAAAGGGTTTTTAGCACATGCAAATTCAGATGCTCTCTGGTGTAAACCTGCAAAGCACTGCAGACATGAACTAGCTAAGACTTTTGTCCTTTTAATCTCAGAATCCCTAAATTAGATATAACACATCCAAGAGATCACACCAGACCAAGGATGAAAAAAGATGAAGCTCAGTAATTAAAAGGGCAGAAGAGAGGCTTCACAAACTGTTTGTTTTAGAGTGTTTTCATTTTTCACTAAGAACAGCTCCTTTAAAGTGCTGGGGGGGTTGGTTTCTCGGCACAATTTGTGGAAGTGGTTAGAGCTGTTTAGAAGGCACAGAGAAAAGACCAAGGCTAAGGTGGTCAAGCACCACTGGCACCACAAGCATGAGAGGAAGAAGATTGGTTTGGTGTCAGCAAAAGATGAATTGGTGAGGGCTGGAAAACCAGCTGACCAGCTGTACAAGGGAGCTGATCTCCACGTCAGAGCTCTCGGGTTATCTCAGCTTACAGCTACACTTCGCTGAAGTTTATGCTGGTCTGCAAGGCCTCTGGGAAGCCATCTAACGCAACCAAGTGGGATTGCAGATACGCTCTCCCGCTGCTGCACCTATTAAAGAGACTAATGTGACAGCAGCAGCACACAAGGGCAGATACCTGCGACACCAACCAGAGCTCTTCCACACGGGCCCTTGGGAGAGGGCTAGGGAAACCTCTCAAGAATTTCTGAGTCGTCTTGTCCTGATTCACAATCCAGAACTCGGTGCCAGACTTCCAGGCCTGTCTGGCTCTCAGAGAAGTCTCAGTCATTCTTCGTGTATGTTGAAGCAATCTATAAGGAAATGCAGTAATAGATTTTTTTCAGAATGGGTATTAATGTGGAAAAATCTCTGCATAGGGCGTTAGTCCCCTGGGAAATCATATTCTGGACACTATATTCCTGAGATGATCCCATTTCATTAGCAGACTTCATGCCCTTTGCTTTAAGCCTGTTGAGGCTGGTTACAACATGAGAAAAGATGACATGCGTCACCACCAAAATCAGACAGCAAACAACTTTCTACACCCAGTTCTAAATGACAGGGGGCTGGGAAACAGAGGGAGTTTCAAGATAGCTGCTCATTTTCCTCTGTGATTGGAAACTAATTGCTGCAACCACAGAATACAAAATGAAAGGGAAGCAAGACATAAAAATGCAGGCACTAACAGTCTTGTAACTGCTAGATTAACAGAATGGTATTATCAGTCTACAAGACCATGCTGAAAAGTTGCAGTATTCCAAATCATACTCTTTTTTATGATGGGTTGAGGCAGCATCTTGCTTTAGTTTTTTTACCACAAATGTAAAAAAAAAAAAAAAAAAAAAAATTAAAACAAACATATTGCTTTTGTGCACTTTT
>VXBT01008024.1:377924-404276 GCA_013400235.1 Oriolus oriolus | reverse complement strand
TCTTTAGTTTTTTTACCAAAAAATTAAAAAAAAAAAAAAAAAAAAAATTGAACCAGACATATTGCATGTGTGCACATTTTAGGGCAGCTCCAACTTAGCAGATGCCTGGTATTAATAATATACAGTTGTGACAGGAAATGTGGTTTAGGTTCCTGGAAAAACATAAAAGCTAATTCCATTACTCCGTTTCATGGTGCTTTTCCTCAAATGCTAAACTGGTTTTGATTATACTGAAACCTTATAGTGAGAAAACTTTGTCAAGAGTATTATCGCTGCTTATCCTCCTTCTTACACATCTTCCCCTGCTGACCTACATTCTGGGCTACCTGTGAACAAGCCTAAAACACACAGACAAAATTGTCCTACAGGACCTGGCAATGTTGCAGAGTCCTTTTACCATTTCAGTTATAACTTTTCCTTGGAGGTTCTGTGTTCTGCTTCCCATTCGCTTTTCATTCTGCCTGAATAAAAGCATTCAAGACTCTTTCACTTTAACAAAACATTTCAACAACAACCCCCCAAAACCTCTTATCCATAGTAACTAGACAAATCATGGTAATTGATCTCTAGAGGGAGTTTATTAAAAGCCTAAGCACAAACACTTTCCAGAACTCTGCTGTAATAAGCATGAACTCAAACAAATGCTCAGTTTGCTATCTGCAGTTCGTCACTTCATACATTTCAAGCAACTGACTTGAGAAGGGTTTTACTCTAGGAAAAGGGAAGCATGTTCTGGTGGATTAAGAAATAATACTGAAATGAATTTGCTTCAACTAACTTTGTCTTCAGTGCCAGAAGATTTATACAGCTTACGGATCATTGTATGTAAACAAAAGTTACAATAAGAACACATTACTTCCAATGTACCTAAATACATGTATTTTTCAGTAGTAAACCTCAATTAAGTACTGAATTCAAGAACATTAGTTTGATGATTAGCAAGCTATTTTATAGCCAAAGAAGGATAAAATATTTAATTGATACCTGACAGTAGAAATGGATAACCAAACAACAACAAACAGTGAAACAACCCACACCACAAACACTGACAAACATCTACAGCTAATATTGTGTTTGGAGCAAAAGCAAATGTCTGGAGGTGAATTACAAAATTAGAAAAAGCTGAGTTTAATAAGAGCCTAACTGAGCTGCCCACAATGGAAAGAAAGTGCTTTGAGGTTTCACAGGGCTCAACCCCTCCCCTGCAGAAATCTCTCCATCAACGTATCAAATGACAGTACACTTAACCAATGAAAAAACGAATCACTGAGCTTTCATTATTCCATCATGATACAGCAACACAACACTGAACACTGGTGTGTAACTCCCACCCCCCACCCCGAGGTACATCCATGTCTGGATTTGTCCTCACCCCTCCCAAGCATTACAGTATTTTTCACAGCACAGCTGATTTCTGTCAGTCTAAGTGTTTCTTTCAGTTTGCGGGATCTTGAAAGGCTCCAGTAATGCAGCCTTAGGTTTGACCTCCACTTTAGATTACATGTTAGATGAACCAATGTGTGAGATGATACCCTCAACAATATGGCCATGGTAGTCCTCAAAATGGTAATGTTTGGCAATATCATTGGAATCATATCAGGAATTACATTTACACACATTTTGATGCAGGCAGATTAGGAAAGGCCACAAATATATTCCCATTTTGCACAGGTTGAGAAAACATGGAATGAAAAAATCTGGTTTTAATTCTGGAATGCTTTCTCTCGTGTTACTTTTACTACACACTTTTACTAATCTATAATGACCAACAATTGGTCAGATTAGCTCAGCTGGTTGGAGCATGGTGCTAATAATGGATCATGGGTTTGATCCCTGTATGGACCATTCACTTCAGAGTTGAACTCAATGATCCTTCTGGGTCCCTTCCAATTCAGACTATTCTGTGATTCTGTAATTGTTTTCTGAAGATTTTTCTCTGCAAACTGCACCTCTTATCTATCTGATAGCACCTGAAGGGGCAGTAAGTGATTTCATAAGGAAACAAGAATTATGCTCTCTGCTATGAAGAGATTTTTAGTCTAAAAAGGGGATGTCAATAGATGAGGAGTACAATTTAACCTTGCTCAACGTGAGGAGTAGAAAATGAACTAAACTGGTGATCTTTTTCCAAAGAATGTACCCTAAAGTCCCTGCTGAGGCCACAGCTGTTTAAAATACATATATATGTAAATACTTTTTCAGTAACTCTGCTTTACTGCTTCATACCCCAGCAGTCGACAGAAACAGTGTCCCTTAACTAACCTTCTGCAAACTTGTACCAATACAAATCATAACAGAGCCCTGGATCCTGTACCCACCTTAAAGTCATACGGCAAAAAAAAAAAAAAGGAGATTCCTATAAATAGGAATTAATGGAATTAAATGTACTAAACAATGTTTTAACTTGGATTGTAAACATTGCAGAGGAAGATTTTTATCGGCTACTTGAGAAACCAATGCATAAAAGCTGAAAAAATCTGGTGACAAACTTCAGATTAGCAGCTGCAAGGGTAATTCTCTACTGGGTCAACTCTCCACATTACTAGGACATGCACTACCACCCAAAATCCTTAAAGCAAGACTGAATTTCCTCGTTACAGTGCACACAGCCAGTTGACTACAAGACAGCTTTCACCAGGAAATCCTGGTAAAATTCTGCAGTCTGTGTAATGCAGATGATTAGACTAAATTTTTACACTGGTCAATTCTGGTCTTCAAACTACATGAAATACCAAAAATTATGGTATATATACATCAAGGGAAAAGCAGAGTACTTTGCATAGAAAAATAGAAAACACCAGTGGAAAGACAGGCAGTATTTCAGCAGAGCCAAGACTTGGCCAAGCCTTGAAAAGTTTCAAGTGAGCAGATTTCAGCACCTCTCTGGGTAACCTATTTCAGAAATACAATACCCTCCTAATGGAGTTTTGTCTAATATCCCTTCTGAAAAATGATATTCCAAATACCAACAGATTTAATTAATTCACTACTCAAAGCCTCCAAGAAAGAAGCTAGGAAAATCTACATTAGTGTTTCATAGTGTGTGAAGAGAATCCAGGGAGGCTGAACAGCACACAGGGATCTACACTGTATATACACATTCACACAGCTGACTTGCCACAAATTGTGGTGAGAAATTTCTGCAGAGTTTTGAACTTACATCCTAGAACTTTTAAGAGTATGGTCTTCTGGGGAACGAGATGTCAAACTGACTTCTTCATTACCATTCTGAGCAATATATACATTAGTAAGTACCTTTGTATACATTTATACAGCCTCTCCAACATGCACACATGAAGATCTTCACTAGCAAAAAAATGTCTGTCAAAGCACTGGAGTTGTGTGTTTTGAACAGGTGAAAGAAATAATTGAACAAAAGCATTTTATTTAAAGTACTTCATCAATTTTGGTAGCCCTTAATACATTATATGTTTGAATCACTAGAATTAAATAAACCTCTGTGGAAAAACTAATTTGTAGGTATTAGGGTGCGTGGGTGTATGGCTCCAGCCAGTATTTTTAAGTATGAAAAGGTATTCTTACAGCACCAGACAGTGTTACTAAGGGAAAAAAACCATCCTGAAAAGGCACCATAAGCAATTTCATAGGTAATTGTTCATAATAAATATGTCAATGCAACTAAGGGTATGAATACCTCACTTTGGTGTAATATCAGATATTTTTCCCTGATTCCCACTCCACACACCCCTTTACATGGAAAGATAAAAGTCCACCATAAGACTGAAGCTAGCAAGACTTCCTAAATGTTGTAGTCATGTTTCCATAGCTGCACTGCTCTAATAATATAGCTGGAGAAAACTACAGCTGCTTGTGGCATGACACTGAAAGCAGAAAAGTATACAGAGGAAACTCATGTTTTCCTTGGTGCAAGGTGCTCTCTCAGCAGGTTGACTGAACAAGCACATAAGCAAAGGAGCAAGCACCACTGAACCCCCGCACTGCATGTCTGCACTACAACTGCAGGGCAGCGCAGGGATGGCTGAGCTGGATTTACATGAGCATGCTCAAATGGTGGGCAGGATCAAGCTGCAGACCAGCCTGCCAAGAAGGCTGGGTAAGCCCTCTGCTCATCTCCAGACTGCTACAATTAAACTGATCCAGCATCTGAGTGGGCTCAGTGCATTTCCACTGCACACTGCAGACTGAAGTGCAAACCTGTCCTTTACAGTGAACAACCAGTCAAGCCTAAAAGGAGCTGGGAATCTCCTCCACACAAATATGGAAAAGAGCTGACTTGACTAATCTATACACAGTTGTACTAATGAATGTCTAATTAAATATAGCGCTTTGGAAAGGTCAATAAACACTGTTGCCATTGGTGAATTTCCATCCATGACTACTGAGATTTATTAAGAAGCTTACTTTTTCCGAGAAAGGATTACCAAAGAGAGAATACTGCCAATTTTTTTGTGATCTACTAAAATAGCAAGTCTAAATCGTTAGCTCAGATCACAGAGTTACATTTCTTCTAAAAATTCTGCTTTTCTACAAAGGACAAAATTATATTTCAAACCTGAACAGAACTTATGGTAATAGAGAGGCTGAGGATTTTTACTGGAATCCAATCATGCAATCTGATTTGAAAGGAAATCTCTGGGAACTGGGCAAGAGTACAAGCACAATGTGCTCCTGTGCCATAATAATGACAGTGTACAAGTAGTCTCTTCAGTCTTCCAGTCACCAGAAGAGTCAACTGGAAAAGAGCCATATCGGGGGTGGGAAAGGGGGGCGGGGTGGTGGAGAGGAAAGGTCTTCGGGGCACGTATAGGATTATCTGACTTTTTTCTTTTTGGGCACACACAGAATTATGTATAACATGCAGCCAAAAGGAAATTTTGCATAATTATGGAACATAAAATGGTGCTTCTCCTTGTATTTGGCTCGATGGAATTGAGTATTCTGTCAAAATTGTTTCATGTCCCCCCCCTTTAGAAAGGTTAAATGAACTAAGCAAATATACTTCCGGTAAGAAGTCTTGTACGAGCATATCCAGTACTCTGGTTACTCATACAAAGAGTTGTTTCCTTTGCAGATTTTTGCTTCCATTGTATCCTTGGTCAGGAGAAGAGCCTGAAGTACCAGAAGCTGCCATTTAGGTAGTGATGAAAACTGTGCTTCATCCTCATTTTATACCAATTACAGACTTCACTGGCAATCTTCAAGAGCTCTTAATTTTAATTTAGTTCTTAAGAAAAAATTATTGTTAACAGGTAGAGGTTAATACCTTCCGACTACAAAACCACATATGCTAAATCTAAAGGTTTTGCTGTGTGTGCAGGCATTGCCTGTTAAACAATATACTAAAAAGGCCCAGTTTTCTTCTTATATCTGTAGGAAAAATGAGTAACACTGAAGAAGTGAGAGTCATGAGTAACACCAAAAAGTTACACTGATTTCCACAACACAGAATTGGTAAGTACCAGCTCATGGTGAAATGGTCATTTTGTATTTCTTTTGTGTCCCACTCTCAAGAGCAAAGACAGCTCTTTGAATGAAGTGACTTTGAGCCCTGCAGAACTCCATAAAAAATATTCAGCATGGAGATGAGGATACAATCTCTGGCTGAAAAAAACCCCAGCTGCATACTGCCAGAAACTGGGAGGGTATACTGAGAGAAATAAGATTGTATGCTTCTCTAGTATTTTAACATTTTAGCCAGGGCTCTGCTATTAGCCCACATCGCGAATGAGACATTGGAATAGACAAATCTCTGCTCTGAGTCCCTAAGCCATTCTTAGGTTCAAAGGGGAGTGAATGTGGCCTTTTACTCAATCAGATTTGCAGCAAACAGGAGTAAATATGCAAAATGTATTGCCTTTCATTCTGGTTTCATTCACCATTTCAACTCTTCACTTTTCTGCCTGTGTGAAGCCTAATTAATTCTCTTACAGAGGCAAAGTGAATGTGACATCAATGCCATTGACCTCTAGCTCCTTGCTCCCCTGGACACATACCCACTATTTAGCCTCCTAAATCTAAGCTGTTGGACAAAAGTGCAGTCACAATCTGCCACAGCATGCAGCTTTGAAATTAAAGGCACAGCTTAGCAATAATGTCATTTGGTCTTTTGATTTTGTATTTTCCATTTAATTTAACTTTCCAGAGTTAAGCAGTGGGATATAAAGGACTACTCACTCCTGGGAACCAAAGAACAGAAAAGTGCAGGGAACTCCTTGTGCAGACTTGATGAAGATCTCACCATAAATTCTAGTCAGAATGGGTGCTCTCAAGCCCCCTTTACCGTATGGATGATGCTGGGTGAGTATTTCAGCACTGTGCCACACAAGTATAAACAGCCAGAGCTTTAATAGGAGGCCCCATGGTATAGGTACATCCCCAAACACAGCAGTATGAAGCTCGGAGCAGGATCCTGCCTACATGTGCTGTGCCTCCCAGGTCTCCGCTCTCTCGACAGAGCCCCTCCTTACACAGCACATGGTCCCCTTCCTTTAGCTCTCAGCCCTGCAGTCACTATCACTTTACAAGCTTTGGCAAGCAAAGTCCTACACCAACTTTCAACCTCTTGTCTGAAACAGAACAGGCAAACGTCACTCAACCAGCAGACAATGGGGAGGGAAAGCTTTGATACACCGACTTAGTGAAACTCAATGTCCTGGCTGTAAATCCACTGTAATCCCATGTTATCAGAAGGAATTCCCATTTGAGAATGAGGAAGCTTTCTGCTCTGCTCCTATCCTGCCTAACACACACACTTCCCCTGCCACTTTTCTTTCCTTGTACAGTACTGCAGCACAAGGAAAATCATGAAACTGAGTTGCTGATAGCATCACACCTTTAACAAACTTGCTGACTGTGGGATTCCTGCAGAGACTGTGCTCACTGACCAAGCTTTAAATTTAGAAAGGCAAGAATGTAGCTTGACCAAAGGGAATGTCATCCAATAACTGATTATATTATTAGATAAATGCCTAAAAGGACCAACTGAGGTGAAGAATAAACTCACCATCTTTACTAATGCAGCGTCACTCTTTCAACGAAAGAAATTTTTAAAAAGAAAAAGAGAAAAAAGAAAAAAGGAAGAAAACAGAAAGAAAGAAAACAGAAAGGAAGAAAAAAGAAAGAAAGAAAAAAGAAAAAAGAAAAAAAGAAAGAAAAAAGAAAAAAGAAAAAAAGAAAGAAAAAAGAAAGAAAAAAAAGAAAGAAAAAAAAGAAAGAAAGAAAGAAAGAAAGAAAGAAAGAAAGAAAAAAAGTGGTTTTAGTATTCTAGTCTCTTACCAGAACATGCTATCATAGCACATCATCAGGATGTTCATGAAGAGAGAGGAAAAGCATATGCATGGCAATGTCAACTTAAGATATAGGGAAAAAATACTTCTAGGTTTTCAAATGCCCATTAAGTATCATCTGATATTTGAATAAAACTCTGCTGGAGTGAAACTGTACAACTGCCATAGATCACAAACCCTAAATGCAGCACATAACAATGGAAACTGCAACCCCACTGGGACAAACCAAATTAAAAAACCACACACTACCATCAATGTTTTTAGTGGTTTCTCTCCCTGCAAATACTGTACAGTCTGCTGATGCCCAGAAAAATGGAGACGGCTCTTTATTTACAAAAAGCTCTTTGGTGCTTGGGTCTGCAGAGAAAACAGACCAGATCTCTGAGGAGGATCAAAGATTTCCAGACAAGCCTCTGGTTTGGATTTAGTCTCTTTCATCACACCCTTGTCCCAGCTGCTTGTTCAGTAAAAGTGACTCTCTCATCTCTCATTACACTCCCCATTTTCACAGGACACAGGCCCTTCACCTAGATTCTCTCCATTTTGTACCAAATGCCTCTTTTTTCCAAGCAGTCCAGTGTGCCCCCTCACCCTCTGCCACTGCCTGAAAGTGCTGCAAGTGTGGGAGATGCAGATACACATCTCTGTGAGCCACCCCTTGCATGAAGCTACAATGGCTGTGATCAAAAGGCCACCTCAAAGCCCCACCTTTGTGGCACAGGGGGTGACTCTGCTGCATGCCACAGGGCACCCTCACCCTACACAGTGGCTGTGGGAGGCCATGTATTGCCCACCAACTACATCGCTCTCTCTCTCTCTCCTGTGGCTTTCAGTTTGTCTGGGAGATGACTGGAAGTGTTATTTGCACTGAGGGAAATTCATGCTTTGATAAGTGGCCCACAGTTGTATCATGCTTATTCTAAGAGGAATTAACACGAAATTCCCAAGCTCATTGTATTTCACAGTGCCTGTGGAGAGGATCCCCAAGCAACCTTATTGGAAGCACTTGTTTTGTCTATTACTTATTTAACTGCCATTGACAGAGAGAACTCTCCAGGGAAAATGGTATTTTGCAGGAACTTGAATTTTACTTAAGCCAGTTGTGATGAAATATCTAAGTGAATTTTAGTATATTGAGAGTTTTGGGTCTCCCTTCCATATAAAAAGAAGGAAGCTTACTAAAATAAAATCGTTGTAAAGCATGGTCACGTAACAGTCCATGTATAAAGACTATATAAAAAATCCCAGACATCCTTTAGTTGTGGTGGTTTAATTTCTGGAAAAGTTTTTGGGATGTTCTTTCAGTTTGTTTTTTGTTTTGTTTTGGTTTTTTGGGGGGTTTTTTTTGGTTTTTTTTAGTTTCCAGTTTCAAGCCAAAAATCCACATTTCCACACTCAGGGCACAACAAAGGCATCTGAAACTGAAACAGAGGGACAAAAGTGACTTTCTTTTTAACGATCTGGTAGTTGACAGGGAACTACTATGGGAAACAGATGAGAAACAAAAGCTCCAACCAAGCTGTGTGAAACAGGCAGTCTCTGTTTACTACCAGACAAAATGGCAGGCACAGAGAAGAGCTTCTATTTATTTCTGTTATGCTCTATTTTATGTTTCTGTTAAGAATGGCAAGGAATTTTTTTTTTTTTTTTGCTGGAAGGACTATCCTGTCCATACCTATCCAAGATCTGCAGACCCTTCGGAGAGCACAGCTGGCCCCACAGCCAGGCAGAGTTCATCGGCACTGAGCCCAGGCACATGAGAGAGACAAAGCAGCTTGGCTGCAACCTGTTTGCAAGACAGCACAAGCACACAAGGGAGGACAGTTGCAGGGATGTGAAGAAAAAAAGGCTGGCCCATGGATAACTTACGGTCATTGACAAGCAGCTGGGTTGCAAGCTGGGTGGGACCAGTTCCCACAGAGTTCCTGAACAGTTTTTTTTAACAGGAAAGCAAAGCTAATACATATTTTTGCCAAACAGTTTAATCAAAAAAGGAAGAAACATCAGTTTTACAGATTGTTCATCCAAGCATGTTCTTCCCTGAAAAGCATGTATTATCTGCATGCTTTAAGATGAGTCACCAGTGTCCTGCTATGTCTGCAGAGCAAACAAATTGAAGAGCCAAACCTGTTTCAGGGCATCACGGAGAAGGCAGTTGCTAAAGGGATAGTTTAATACTGGCACAGGTTACTAAAGGAGTCTGTGCAATTCCCATCCTTATAGGTTTTTAGGGACAAATCAGACAAACAGCTGCTAGAAATTGTAGGCAGGCGTAAATCAGGAAGGACCTGACACAATCCCTTATGGTTCTATACAGCTATGAAAAGATGTTTCAGGAAGACATTTTGCACTTCATTATCGGCCACAAGTGAAAGGGAAAAAAAGGCAACACCCCACTTTTTATTAATTTACTGTCAGTCAGAGCACACAGCAATAACTCTGACTTTGAGTAATTATTTTTGCTACTACCCAGAAATTAGGTTCATGGAACAAGTGTTCATCCAGGATTTGTCTACATTTGACTATGTTGCTGCCTGCCTGTGTAGTAACTCATTATGGTGGAGGAACATAAGATATGTTAGCAGACCTAGCCTCCATCTAGTCTTGAACTGAGCATCTGAGGACCGGGCAACTTAAATTTAAATTAAAATTCAAATTTAATTCAAATTTAAAAAAAAAAAAAAAAGGGATTCTTTAGAGCCTAATTGACAACAGAGCTTTATTAGCAGGTATGACCAGGTATGAAGATTTCCCTTCTGTACAGAAAAATGTCATTGGTTTTGTTAATTGGGTAATGATGCAGCAAAGCCTTTGGACCTTGATGTATTTATGTAGTAGATGGACAATTACAACATCAAGGATTTTGATTAAACATTTGCAGGATCACTTGACCCTACAGATGTTGTCAATGTTCAGGATCTGCTAACTGAAATGGAATCACACTGCCCCCAGTGCCTGCGGCATATATGGCCATATATGATTTACAATAACTACAGAGTACCTTGAGTTATAAACAGCTTGTTTAATTGTTCTTTGGAACTTAATCCCAAATTTATCTTTTCTTTGCATTTCTTGGTTACCTGTTTCTGCCAGCATAAGGATATTATGGGGAAAAAACAGTGATCAGCTGCTAGAAAGGTACTGTTTTGCATAACTATTTTAGCAATAAAAGACTATTGATATTGTACTCTGGCTTCTGCAGAAATAAACCTTTGGAGGTTTTCATCATGACTTCTGTAATGACTTAAATGTGAGTAGCAAGAGATGAAACTAGCAAAAAGTCTCAAGTATTATTTTGGTTTTATCTGGTCAGTCTAATCTGAAAGTCTACATGCTGGGTCAATGGCTTCTTACAGAGACCAACACTGTTTTTCATGAGAGAGTCATAAACCCAAGTGATATCCAGTTATAATTCAGAATTGGGTGGCAGATATGCCTGGAAAGCATAGTTGGAGAAGCCTTCATATAGGCTTGGCTTGCTCTATTGCCCTATTTGCCAGCTTACTGTGGACATACCATGACCTGCTTCAGAATTTGTACAATGCTTACTTCATAAATTCACATTTTTCAATACAGGGAAAGCCCACATGGTGGGATATAGTGTGTAACAGGTAACTGATGAAATTCAGGAAGTTTACAGGAAGACCTGCAAGCCAGATGGGAAGAAACAGAGACATCCATGAATACAGTCAGATTGTTGTGATAGCTTAATGGCACAAAAAGTCACCTTAGTTCATTTCTTCCCTCATCTCCCTGAGTCTTCACATCTGCTTGGCTTTCAGAAATCCTCATTCCCAGTCTTTGAACCTGTTCAAAGTACATGGCATATGTTTTTTTATGCAGAGGTATATAATTTCTGTTATGGAATGCTGCAAGTTCCTTGTCACAGGAGGAGTAGCAAGCTGGAGATGCAGGGGACCACACTGCCCCCAGGATAAAGAAAAAAGCCAAAAGAACTCATCCACCCTACAGCTCCTGCCCTAGGAAATATCCTTTTAAGGGAGAGTTGTGGAACTGAAATGGTCCAACTACACGAGAAATGGTATAGTGAGTAAAAGCTGAAAGAGCGGGTGTGTTTGACAGCCATTGCTGAACTAAAGATAGAAAGCTTTCCTTATGCATTGACCCAGAAGATCTGAATACATGAAAAGAAGGCATTTTCCACTGCCTGCAAAAGAAGAAGTTCTGGAAGATCGGCTTGATGCCAAATATTTTTCTAAGCTTGGTGTGTCAGAAGGGCTCTGGCAAGTGCCTTTAGAAAAACAGCTCATGTTTGCACATATTCACCAACCTTTTTGGGAGACGGTTTCTTCAGACTGCCAGTTGGGTTGTGCTTGGCACCTGAGACATTTTACTGGAAAACACAACATGTTTTTGTTGCTGTAGAAGGTGGTAAGGTTTACAAAGCTTATGTTTTGGTCTGAGGAAAAACAGTGGAAGTGCATGACTGGGGACTTCAAGTAGAAAGAGCTGATGCTTCTGGCTAGAGCTAAGTAAGTAAAAGTATAAAGTCTCTCAAATGAAAATAACATACTTGTGAGAAAAATGAACACAGTGAGGAATATGAGCAGATTACATTACAGCTGAGGACATCACAAACTTGCCTGGTTCAACTAACAAGGAAATGGAGAAAAGTTTAAATGGAATCATAAACTATATAAGGACTTTTGTGCATAATTTAGCTTAAAAATAATGTTTCTGATTCACTTGGGAGTGCATCTCTTGCAACTTTGATATCAGGAGTTCAGGCAGCTATTCAAGACTGGGCCACAGCTTATCACAAATACAGCACTTCTTGAAAAGATAGGGATGTTCACCCATGCCTATGTGAACATTTCTATACCAGGTGGCAACTTTGCACTAACAAAGATGGGGTTTTTATAGAAATATTTAGGTACAAAGCAATACAAACACAAATCTACTTTGACTGGAAGCAATGGTCTCAAGTATATCTTTCAGTAGTATGATAGCCCTAAGGTCCTCACACAACGTTCTTCCCAATACTGTCAGAGTACCCAGTTATCTCACATATCTGCAGGGTGGAACATGCCCTTGAGCTGTGACTTTGTGTCCGCTGTGCCAGCAGGCAAATTCCAAGGGTTTACCTGTTGCTATAATTTTTATGGTGGGCTACTCAGACTTAAGGATTACACTAATAGATAAAGCCTTGTTATGAATATGAGGCCTCATATGAATTGAGGTCTGAGACCTGCTCGGATTTGGATGATAAGAAGGCTCAGGGCTATTGCAGTACAAAGACCAGGAGAAGTAGGAAAAGTCAATGGAAGGGAAAGTCGTCCTGTGTTAAGATCACTATCAGGACCTACTGTCATGCAAAACTCAAATCTAACCAAGTTGCAGATTTTTATGCATAATGCAGCATCTGTCTTCACTGATCTCCTCATTTCCAATTTCACTTAAAAACACATGTCTAATCTGTTTGAATTCTCAGTTGCACAATCACTGGGATCTGTCTGGCAGACTGCTTCTAAGAAAGCCAAAAACCCAAGTATCGCCTGTATGGCGCCTGCGTGCTCCTCACATGGTGCCCAAGGACAGTGCCATGGATAACGCCAAAGCAAATAGCTGTGGAAGGGCTTTGACATTCTTTGTATAGATCAGCAACACATCTTTTGGTATAATTTGCTGTGGTTGCAATTGCAACATTTTTTTTAATGCAATTGTAACACAATTGATCTTTTGAATTTGTGGCTGGTGAGGAGGGATCCCCTCAGAAGCATTGGGGAACAGAGCTGTGCAAACATTGAATTGCAAAGGAATGAGTAAGGGGTAATTTTTCATGTACACTAAGTAACAGTGAATACTTGAACTGGACATATCCTAATAACTATGTTTTCTAAAATGGGCTCCTTTCCCTAAGAGGGGAAAAACCCTAAATGGGAGGACCAGCTCTTTCACAGACACATGTTTAACAGCAGGAACCTAATTTACATACATAAATACATGCATTATGCATCAATGATGCTTTCAGCCTAATTCTCCAAGTTGAGCACACAAAACAATACCCGGCCATCAGATATCTCAAGACCTGAGCTCCTGTCTCCAAGGCTAGATTACAAGTGTGCACTGGTAAATACAAGTTAAATGCAGGAGGTGTGCCTGTCCCATAGACAAAAAGTTCTTATCAAGGAAATATGACCATACACAGGAGTAAGACTATGAAACAGGATGGGAACTGGCATAGACTGGAGATCCAGGTCCAGCAGCAGAAGGCTACAGCTGTCTTCTCTATGACTTACTCTCCAGCAGTACTTACCCATCTGTAATGACCGAGAAGCACCAGAGCTTTTCAGACTTGCTCCAGAACGTGATTTTCCTACATCATCATAAGTCAGTCATCACAGATACTGCATTAACATCAAGTTCTTAATGAGGAAATCAGATAGCTTAGAGCAACCAAACCCTAAGGGCTTTGCACGCCCTCAACCCTCCACCTGAGCTGTGAAAAGTCTTGGTTTCACTTCCCAGCGTGCCTGACCACTGCCATCCCCCGTAGACATGAGCAATTTGTACAACAGGTACGTGAACAGGTCCTCACCATGCAACCAACTGCAAAAAACCTTCACCACCACAGGCAAGATTTCTGGCCTTCAGCTCACAGGTCAGAATAAAACTGTACTAACAGGATTCTCCTCAAGTCTTCCTTGCCAAAGCTGAGGTCAGCCCACAGGACCTGCCTTGACACCTGCGCCAACAAGTGCACCCATGAGACTTGCTAGCACCACAAAAATTGGCTCTCCAGCAGCAGGAGTGCCTGTTTGCCCAACACATGGAAAACACTCCCAGAGCTTTCCTCCCAGCCTTCAAAATGTAACACCACTCATACTGAAGTGCTACATTTCCTTGCATTTGGTGATCCTCGTGTCTTTTTTCAAACACGGCCTTTGTTTGATGTACCTCAATATTGAAAATTTTGGAAGTGTTGCTAAAACATAACAGCATCCCCAAAATTAGTATGGTTCTTTTGTTCTCACATTTTTCCTGTGTCCCACAAACTTAGTCTTAATCACATTTTTTTCTTTTTTTTTGGCCTATATAAGGATCTTTGGACAGTAATAGATACTGCATGTTTTGCCCATTAGTAATTTTGTAAGGGTTCTGAAAATCTCGGGACAAACTATTTTTAGTTAGCAGATGTCACTATGGCATATTCTTTATAACAGGTACATTTCCAGTGTCATGTCTTTCATCTTAGCAGGTTATCAGATTCTGTTTAAGGAATTATTGTGAAAAAAAGGTGTATGTAGCGCAGTCCTGCAGCTTTCCACTCAAAGTGGTAGGTAAATTATATCAACAGAGATAGTAAATGGATAGTTTAGTTTTTCACAATATTTTCTCTTGTAAGAGAAAAAGCTTTACATCATCTAGGTCAGCATTTCCCATAGGGCCAAAACACAATCCTGAAAATTCTGTGAATTGCTGAGGATATTAAACAGTCAAGATAAGATTACAGAGAAACAATGCAGCCATTTTGAGTTGAGCTTTCCCACAGTGAAAGGTTCAGTGAGGCCCAGCTGGTTGTTTTGACTTCAGACACTGACTCAGGGATTGGAAAGTTGGACACCAAGGGTGGAGCAGAGAAATTATTTGGCAGGCAAAAGGAAAAAATTAACCTTTTTCAGTCCACATGCTGCGTACTGCAGCTACCAGTCACTGCAGGGTCTAAAACCAGTTAGCTTCTGTATAGATCTGGGTTTAATAGCATGCAAGGGATTAGAATTCTGCATTTTTTCTCCTCCTTTGTGTTCTGTCTTAAACTGGAGGCCTGGAAGCAGCTTATATATACACTGTGTATTTTGGGGGGCCCAATCCTGATGAAACGTCTCAGTACCTTGCCAGAAGACCTGCTGTTTTGTTTTCTTCCTTACACGGTATAGGATTTGCTCACTTCTGCTGCTTTCCTGCACAAAACACGCTGGATAACACAGAGATGCGCTCAGAAACGCAGGCACACAGCTTGCTGATAATTTGGCTGTTGCTCCCGGCTGGCTCTGGAGCGAGGGCTGGGGGCACACGGGGAAGTGCCGCCGCTGGGGAGGGCTGCGATGGCAGGGCTGGCGTGCAGCCGGGAGCCCTGGCAGCCCTGAGGAGAGCGGGGAGGCTGCTGGAGCCCGGCTGGGGCTGCCGGCGGGAGGCTGGAGCGGGGGCTGCCGCCAAGGCGAGCCGGCCAGCTCCGCCGTGCCCTCTCGCAGGCTGGAGAGCATCTGGGTGTCACAGCTGCGAGCAGGGCCGCCGCTGTATCCCCAGCACACCCCAGCGAGCAGGAGGCCAGCCGACACCTTGCCGCTGATTTATAGGCACCGCTTTGTTGTGCATTCCTGGTGCCTGCGGGATTCTGCTGACTTTACGCTTGCTTAACTCCCACTAAGATCAGCAGCAACTTTGCCTTCATTGAGATCATAATCCCAGAGCCTCCAAGAGGGGATATCAACAGACAGTGCCAAACCACTTGGTATTCTGTGTTTAGAAGGCTGCACAGGCTGGTGTATACAGCAGAGGGGAGTAATTCAGGGTGTATTTATTGCTGTAGTGTGACTCTCACAGGGCCATCTAACCTCCTAGTGCGTTGGCTTGCCCAGCTGGGGAACACAGGCTATGATGGGGGTGAATTCCCATTTGGAAAGTGTGTTGAGATACTTCAGAGAGGCAAACAAATGTTTCTACAGAGTTATTGTTCTCTGAAGAGAGTTATTACTTTTACAACTGAGAACTATCAGCTTTAAACAGAGATTTCTGTCTTAGCCTCTCTCTTCTTGCAAGTCAAGTGTATTTTTTTTATACTGAGGAAGCCTCAAAGGCATTATTAGTAACATGTTTTCTTTCCTCTTTCTAAAATCCCACTTTTCAGTTTTCTTTCACTATCCCATCTCAGGTTAGTGACTACTGACAAATACTATCAACACATCTTGACAAAGAATAAAGTTCTGTCTAGAGCCATTTCACTCCCTCCAACATGTTGAACTAAGAAAGCTAAAGCAGAAGCGGGGGTGGGGGAAGAAAGAGAGAAATGAGAAACATTTCCAAACATAACATAAAAGGTCTTGCCTTAAGACCATGGATTTCCTTTTTGGTACTTTCAAAGAATGCGTTTTTAGTTCTCTTTGGCTGTGTGACCAACAGTTGTGGGGTGTGTCTGTGGTTTTCTTCTCTTCACAGTAACTCTATTGTTCAGAAACTGCAGCCAATTTATGGAAAGAGGTGGAATGTTTATGTAACTTACTTTGCTTTAGACAAGAAATAAAAAAAAAAATTTAAAAAAAGACTGGTGGAGGAAGGCCAGTCAAAACAGGATTTTTCTTCCTTTCTGGACACAGATGTTGGGAGGAAAAAAAAGCTAGTTCTGTCTTCGCATTAAGCTAAACAGCATTTCCATTTTTAGATGCTTTTTTAATTAAGTAGGTCAGAAAAACAAAATCAGGCACTAGATTAGTGCTATAATTTACTTGTTTCAAAATGTGCCATGTTTGAGAGTTACTCTGTTGACATGCTTACAACACCATAAACTGAGAAATAGATATATTTCAGATGATACCAGGGTCAGATGATACCACTGTTGCCTAGACTGCTGTGTCCCAAACATATAGTTGGCAAGTACTGCTAGACTGCAGATGGCAAGTGTCTCTTCATAACTAGACTGGAGTTTCCTGCCATTTCCAAATTAGCTGAGCTACAAATACAATTTGCAAATTGCAAACCAAAACAAGGTAGCCAAAAGAACAAATCTTCTTATCTGTGTGTGCCCACTGCCTATATTACAAAAGTGGACAAGTCAGAATCACTGTATTTCTGCCTTATCTATCCAGTGCCCTAATGCCTTGCTTGACCTCTTCTTTAACTGCAGTACCTATCTAAAAACTTTAGGTCAAATTCACCTTTTCTAAATGGACAGAACTTTGATTTGCTGAAAAGTTTTTGGTTAAATATGAAGGATCTTTAAAGCTTGGGGTATCCGCAGGTGGACTTCCAGGTGAATTTGTTAGGTTGGGCCTGACCTGAACCAGGCAGGTGCAGCTCACCTGAAGGCAGCACATTTACATCTAAAATATCTCAAAATAAGGTTTTGAATGTAAGAAACAATTTCCAGCCATCACTCAGCACCATCACAAAACATATCCTCCTCAAACCTTAGTGCCACCAGCATGAAACCAAGTGGGCATGGAGCCAGGCTGTGCAGACACCAATACTGGCAAGACTGGGTTGTAGAGTCTAAACTCAAATTTTGGTCTTCATTTCAGACATACACACAGAAGTCTCACAAAAAAAACCAGCATGGAAAATATTATAAATAGAAAACAGAATGGAGTTAGGTGGCTCCAAAGCCCGAGTGAAAGCAGTGTTCTCTTAAGCCACAAAAAAATACAAAGTTTGAGAGACACGGAGGAAGCTGCCCCTGCCAAAATATTTCAGCTTTGACAGGGAGAACAGTTTCTGGAGGAAGACTTTGTTTCTATAATTATCTGGTCCTTTGCCTCACTAAGACCACCAGCTTATTGCAGTGGGCCAATAAAGGCTTCTCCTGCGCCAGGAATATCCAAGAGTTTCCACCCTCACCCAGCACTCAGGTGGCAGAACACCCTTAACCCATTACAGAACCCATAAGCCTTTCAATTGCTCTGGAAGGCAGGGCTGCACCAGCATGAGCGAGGGATGGAAATTATTCCAGCAACATTATTCAACTTGAAACCCCCACTCGAGTATGCAGAGAGTTTATTTGACCCAACGGGCCAGATCGAGCTGTGATTGCGTTACCTCCTCGCCAACTGCAACACAATTGCACAAGCATGAGCAGAGTCTGGTCCAACAACAAGTAATTTGCCATATGGAAGCTACTGAGCAGACATCTGCAGGACACTGGAAGTGCTTTTCTATATACAGTGCTGAGTGCTACAGTTGTGCATTCCACAGAGACTCAGTTTGCAGAGGGACAGAAATGAAACATTATTTAGGGTTCTGGTTTCTTGGCCTTGCAAACTGAAATCTGAAAACAATTAAAGCCCAGTGCCATACCAAATCAGTTATGCAGTCATTCCTGGATTTTCCCATGGAATTTTTACATAAGAATTAGAGTGTATTCGCTGCAAACTTACACAGACACACAAAGAATTGTGCTGGTCAGAGGCAGACCAGCTCATAGATGAGTTTCGGGAGTTTTTGCAAATGCATGCAAAAATTAAAAGCATACGGAAACACACTACTAAAGATTACTAGACATTTGATGACAGCTCACTCATTAAAAGCTCTATCATGCCTTAAAGCTCATCCCTGAGAGATGGTTTTCCACACCCTCCCACTCAGGCATTGCTTATCTTCTGTGTCACTGCAGACTTCCCTTTCCAGCCCACCTTGAAAACACTGTCCCACAAACTGGGACACTGGAAATACCCTTTCCAGCTCTCCTGGAACACCTTTCAATCATGGCATTGCTGGGGGATGGAGCAAGCCCTGTGCTTTTTCAAGGAATGAGCAACCTTTGATGGTAGGTTGGCCGCTGTCCAGGAACACACAACGAAGAGGCTCCCTGCAGCTTTCTCAGCTCTTTGTGCCCTGTGTAGCAGCTGGGCAAAATCTGCTCTCACAATGGTGTGTCTGTAATGACACCACCAAATCCAGTCCTAGCGGGACTAGGGAAACACCATCCAACTGAAGGTCAAGCTTTGAATTATAATGGTGCCCTCCAGTCTCTAGATATCTGAATCAGCTGCTTCCCCCTTCACTCAGAGCACTGTAGCTAATGTTTCTTTATCCCATTTAAAGTCTAATTGCCTTCAGAGAAGGGAATTTCTGTGATTCTTTCAGAAAAGTGAAACTTTTGCCTGTGCAAGAATGAAAAAGACAGCATATCCGCCAGGCAGAAAAGACAGGCAATCAAGTTTCTTCAGTTTGCCTTCATTGCAGGAGACCTGATGAAAACTTCTTGTGAACACAGCTGTGCAAGTGAAGGTCTCTGATTATTTCCTGGTACCCTGTTAATGCATTTGATTCTCTCCTCTAGCCCATTCACAAGTACCAAACCCACGGTAACACTCACCAGATTTAATGACAGCTGTTACAGCTGACCTGTAGAAGAGTGTTGAAGCTGTACCCAGACCTGAGATGTGGATACAAAGGTGGGAAGCAGAGAGTCACCACGGTGGTCTGGGGTAGGGGGGAACCTTTTCCATTTTGAGCCTTTTATGGTTAACTCAAAGCCTTTCTTTCAGTGAACCGATTGTCATAATTTTCACTGCATTAATCTCTAGAGTTCAAATCCCTTTTTTAACATGACACTTTGGATGTGACATGACAAGTGTTAATATTCATTATTCTACAAAGCTATAAATATCCTGAGGTATAGCAACTCACTGCAAAGGACAAGACCAAAATTATTTCCTCAGCCCTGTGCTTACATTCAGATCTGCATCATAGATACTGTTTTTCACATACTGAAATGCTTCTCTTGCACTTATTTTGGCGCTAAAATTCACTCACATACTTTTATTTTAATGGACACTTGTAAAGTTAAATTAAAATACTCAGTCAAACTTTCCAGTTCACAGTAGGCAACTTGCACACACACATTGACATTCAGCCTATACATCATTATCCTGTTGCAGTGCATGAAGAAAAGCAGTCATTTCAGAAGCTGCTGGAGTTTCCCTACTGAATTTTTCCTACAGATGTTTTTTCTAGCAAGATCTTACTTGCAAAGTGTTTTCCCATCAGAGGCTTGCCAGGTTTTTGGGGCAATGCTGAACAAAGGTCTTACCACCTTTGTAACACTAAACAGTATTTAGTCTCTTTCATACTTGATAGCCTGTAAATCTGAGATGGTCCACACCCTCTGCATTCCTATGTCGCATACTAACAGCCTCTTCTTTAATTACAAGGTGTGGCATTTCTGGACAAGAGACAGCTAATCCTCCAGACGTGTGTTATTTACATTTACCCCAGAATTTCTCCTTTATGCAAAGCTTTGGCTCTGAAACTGCCAAGGTTAAACCACTCCAACAAAACCTCTAGCTCATGGCCACACTTTGATGCCATTTTTAATATTCTAGTTTACTCACGATTAAGTAGATGTGTTCTGAACATAAAGGATCCAGATCTAAAAGCTGGGAGGTATTTGGATCCAAGTTTGGTTCATGTTGGTATCTGTTGCAAAACGCAACCATCTGCAAAACTTCAACAGCAGCCCAAGTTAACGTGTTACTTTAAACCATGCTCAACTGCAGCTGTCTTGATGCATCGTTAATTAGGAAGGAAAAACACTAAAGCTCTGCGTTTCTTACGTAAAACACAGTCAGAAGACAGGCTGGTGCACAGGTATTTGGTGCTTTCAGCCGCCGCGGGTGGCACAGCAGCCCTGCCCGGGCGTGGGCTCTGGCTCTGGCAGGAGCCGGGGAGCCGCCGGCTCTGCGCCCCGGCCGTGCTGGGCTCGAACAGGCGGCAGGGCCGGGCCCCGCTGTGCGGGAATGGCGGGCCCGGTCCTGCAAAGCCAGCACGGCTCGGTGCCAGCCTCGCCGTCTCTGGGAGCTGGGACACACCTTGCCCGTGGCCGGGGAGGGCCCCTTCACGCAGCAGGGCCGACACTCTTCCTCCTGGGCTGGTGCCTACTCCGTGCTGGGCCGTTTCCTCACCTCTGTCCAAGTCTGTCACCCACAGTGCTTCCCACATCCCACAGCTTCAGGAAATCCAAAATGCCTCAGTCCCAGCCTTCCTCCAGCCACACATGCCTCCTCCCTGCCTTCCCCTGAAATACTTCTCCTGTTCAAGAGCTTCTCTCTTGCTGCCATATTTTCACCCCGAGGGAAAAAACCACCCTCCTTTCCCTCCTCTCAGCTCTGAGAAATCCCCACTGATTGTTGGGGTACCCTGGGATACAAGAGCATGGGCAGCGACTGACCAGGAGAAGCCAGCGAGGGACTGACTTGGTGGCAAGTTATGACTTCTGAAGGACAAAGATTTCTGACCCTGGCCATGCACACAGCTGACAAAGGTCCCCCTCAAACATCCCTCTCCCTCCAGTGGACCCATCCCAGGGTACAGCTGAACTCCACAGACAAGATGGTGGCACCTCAGGGAAAGTGTGTGAGGAAAATTAGAAGGTGCCCTGCAGACACCCAGATCTGAGAAGGGGGTGCTGCAGGTGCCAAAGCAGAAATTCCTCTGTGGAGACACCCATGCAGCACTGCAGGTCATGGAGAGGACTCCCACCAGAGCAAGGGAACAGCGTGAGGAACAATGTGTGTCTGAGAGGAACTGTTCCAGACTGACCACAACTCTCATTTCCCACCCCCTGCACCACCTGATGGGGAGGGGGAAAGAGGCAGAGAAGCTGGGAGTGTAGTTGTGCCTGTGAAAAATGAGGGGCAGAAGGTGCTGTTTTGTCTTACTTTTTTTTTTCCTCACTATCTGATCTGTTCTAATGGATTATCAATTAATTGTCCCCATGTCGAGTCTGCTATGCCTATAACAGTAACTGGTAAGTGATACTCCTGTTTTTATTTTGACCCATGAGCTTTTCCTCATCTTATTTCCTCCCACTGATCTGTTGAGGAGGAGCAAGAGGATAGCTGGATAGGCATCTGGCAGCTGGCCACGGTCAACCCACCGCAATCACACACCGCACCAACAGCAGGAGAGACAGGAGAGAGCAAGGACAAGAAGAGAACAGAGCTGCCCTGACGCTGCAGCCTGGAGCTGTTGCTCATGCCGCTTCCTGATGAATTGGGCCATTATCAGAGGAATGCCCTGGACACAGAGCCCCACTTCAACATGTGCTCATCATGAGGTTGAATTTGTGGGTTTGGAAGTTAGTTAGTTGGCAAGGGGAAGGCTATCCCTGCCTCCTACCCAAGACAACCTTTTTAAATAAGACAGGATATTTCCTGAAGCATTCCAGGAAATGTCCACTGAAGAGAAGGATCATGAAAGAAATCAGGAATGGCACAGACCAGTAAGACACAGTATCACTGGAAAGATTGTATAAAGGCATCCCTTCTTGGGGCCAAAATAGTACAAAATATTGCTTTTAGCTCACAACTTTTTCTAACCAGTGTATCTGCTGGCAGATGCAGCACTACTACACTAATGCACTCCTCTGCCCTTTCTACCTAGGAGTCCTTTAGCCTGACTTCCAATTCCACTGCTTAAGAATGCCAGGCAAGCACACAAACTGCCTCTGCCCTGTGGCTGGATGCAGCAGAAGACTTATGAATGGAAAGGAAGGAATGCCAAAGGAAGATCATCTCTGGACATAGCCCATGCAAATTTTAACTTGCCATAACACAGCCCCAAAAGGCACTACCAGCAAAATACCCTGGCATGTTACAGCATCCTCCTAACTTGTATAAAAGCTGTTTTATTGCTGATCTCAGTTTGCTCTATTCCCAGGCATAACTGAATTGTGAGGGTTTTTATGGGTCATCTGACCTCTCCACTAAATGTTCTGGGCTATGATTAAGGCTCAGTAAGGCCAAGCTCTTTTTTTTTTTTTTTTTTTTTNNNNTTTTTTTTTTTTTGCTTTCTTCTATTTTTGCAGAGTTGCTTTCTAGCCTTTTATCAGATGATCTGCAGAAGCTGCAGAATGATATGCAATACATCTCCTGAAGCAATCCACGGATAACCAACTGCTTGTTCTTCCTCTTGGAGCGACCAGCAGTGAGTTGGGGCTGGGGAACATGGACAGTATTACCAGCATGGCACTGTGTCTCAAAACACAGCTGCCTCAGCTCCCCCAGCCTCCCCTTTGCACTCAAAAAGCAACATTGGGAAGAAAATGAACCCACATGCAAAACCCACTTGAAAGCTTCAGTTCATTAAGTTTCTGGGTGAAAAACCATCTGAACTCAAAAATTACAGTCTTTACAAGCAAAACTGCTTCCTTCCTGTTCCTCCAGCTTCCCCTGCTTCCCATGTTTGACACAGTGAAAAATCCCATGAGAAGCTCATCTGTTCCTACCCAGGAACTGTTCATGTTACTAATGTGCATAATCTTGATGCAAAAAAATCATCAAGACGTTAGTACATTGTTGAACCATATCCTGTCATATCTACTGTGAGGAGCACAAAATATCAACTTTTATGCAAAAACATGGCTTCTTTAATTTGTCCTAAGATTTTCAAGGGAAGTCAGAGTTACACAATTTGTTTGTCAGGACCTTCTGGTAATGTTTCAAGGAAAAGGGAATTATTAATAAAAATCTTCAGAAAGTTTTGGTTAAGAGCAGGGGAGGCCTCTTTGCTACTGTGGCTGCATGAGGACCAGTCCATTCATATGGAAAAGCACTATCAGGGAAAAGAGCAGGTTAAAAAAACCAAAGGAAGAATGATGTAAAGCTGGTGGTGAAATAAAGAAGGGGAAATGGAAACTCTAATGAGAAGCTACTTATCCGTGACTGAAGTCAGAGAAGGAAGGCAGCAAATTTCAGAGAAATATGTTTCAATTCATGACCCAGTTGCGTGACCCAGTACATTTCTCTTCCCCCTCTATGTCCTTTCAGTCCACTGTTGGCAGCCCTTTTACCACCACCACGTTCTCCAACTTACAGTCAACATCCAGCAATGAGCCTTTGATCAGGAGGAACACCAGTGCTATTTGCTTTCCTTTGCACCTTCTCCACAGCTGAGGAAGAGCAACAGGGCACAGCTCATCTGAGAGTTCATTGCTTGGGAACCCATCAGCCCACAACTCACTCTTATTTCTGGGATATTCTAAAAGCTTACAACCAGCAGGGTGATGTAGAAGTAATTCCAGAAGTAATTGCTGTGCAAGCCTTCATAGTACCACAGGATTGCTTACAGATCCGTAATCATCTTTCAGAATGACAAAACCAAACTCCTGGATCACAGCTGCCCCTGCCTCCTCAATGCTTTGCAGCTCACAAATCAGAGGTAGCATTTCCTGTAGCTCCAAGTGGTCTGAACTCTCTTCTGGCCACCTCTGTCTTCATGGCACCCAAGACCCAACCTCTACGTTTGAAATGGTGGGGAAAAGATGTAAGGGAAAAACAGCATAACAAAAAAGCGGCCTCCATTCACATCCTTACATTCAAAAGTCCAAAGCTCTTTGCAATTGCTAGTCGCTGTCACTGGTCTGGAAAAGCACCTATCTCTGATTCACTATCCATATTTCTTGGCAGCAGCTACTACAGTGGCACAAAGCAGAAACAAAGAAGCCGTGTTTCAGATCTGCCCATTGTAGAGACACAAAATTTGGAACTAGATCCAAATTTCTGCCTGCAAAATTATGCCTCCAAGCCCACTGGCTGGTGTAATTTTGGATGAAAACTCCTATACTTGTCCTCTTCTAGAGAGTGTAAATTCTCACTAGTTAGATAGAGGCTTAACAAAAGGTCTGAGCGGAGATTTCACAATGAATATGTGATGATTAACTGTAGGATCACAGAGATTAAAGATGGAAAAGAACTATTAGATCATTGCAGCCCTATGGCAGTTGCAGAGTTGTTTGCTGTAGTGCCTCTCTTCCAGCACCTTGTTCAGGCTAGCTGAGTGGCTCAAGTAAAGGCTCTCCCAGGTTTTTTTTCTGGAGGCTGTTCCACACTTAAGCAGATCTTGCTGATATTTACATAATTTCATCTTGCTCCATTCTATAGCCAAGAGCTATCTTAAATAGTCCTTTCCCACTGGTGTCTTTGTGTTGCTGTTTTCCACCCTTATGTCGCTTCATAAATTCACATCTGTTTTTCTGTTTTCATTTCCCGGGATCAAGATCAGCAGAGACTAAATAGCACACTTCCATGTATGCTATGCCCTCTCCAACCTTCATTAAACCAATCTAGTCTTTCTTTGAGAGATGACATTTAATTTCTGCTGTTTGACTCATCATGTCATTTCCTGCTCTGGAGGTGCCAGCATGACAGAGAGCAGGACCCACCAATTAATGAGATATAAAGATACAAACAAGGCTTTCTTGAGATAATCGTCTTTGACAGTTTAGTACAGCAGGAGATAGATGCAAACTCAACCTGGGGCTGTGTGATGACTTCAGGTCAGTTCCCAGTTCCTGCTCTGACTGGGATCCCTGAGTTTTTTAGTCTGCATGCCGGGTTTAGGCATAAAGCACCGCAGCTGGTGCCAATGAAAGGAAGTTTGATTCGGTCATAATGTACAAAGCAGCACAGCGCCATTAACTCCAACAGACCGAAGCCGGGAAAAATACGTTCCTCTCTTGAAGTCATGTTAATGGAAGATTTTTCTGCTGGATCAGGATCAAACATTACAAGGTAGACATTGTCTAATACAGAGAAGGATGTGGCTGAACAAACGCCAGAGCGAACAGTCCTAATGACCCTCGCGTTAAGGAGCCCAGAGACAAGACAGAACAAGGCCAGGGCTCCAGGAAGCAGCCCAGCACAGAATGCGTACACACATGTGCATGTCCTCCAACAGGCTACACCCAGCCTCCCTCCGGCACACCAAACAGAGCCTCCCGCTGCCTGCGGGCAGGCGGCTTCGCGGAGGTTTCAGGTTCCCATTCAGAGCGAATGACAGTGTAGCAGCTACGCACACAGCTTTAACTCCAAAAGCCATCACAGATGTGAGTGCCTGGTGTTGATCCCAGCACTTCCAAATTTTCTGAATTCCCTGCTTACTGAAGGGTGAAATTAGACTCACACTCACAACTTCCAGCTTGCAGAAAGCAGCTCAGAGCAGGTAGCGGAGGGTATGGTGCACAGAGAATAAAAGACGATTGTGGGTGCAGAGAAATATATTATAGCAACATAGACTTTGTTGTAGTAAAGTTCAGACTGGGAATTTGCATATGGAAATTCTTTATGAAGGCACTCTCATTAACAACCTGAATTGCACTCTTAAGAGATTACAGCAGTTAGGGAGAGGTAAATGAGCTCTGTCAAAACAGGAACAGTTCTAAGTGATTCCCCCAAAGCAGGATCAGGGCATGCACTGTGGCAGACTTCCTCCATATTCTGGCACTGGCTAAGCAAATTATGGAGATGTTTCTCTTCTGTTTCAAAGCAGAGGGTCTGGCAGCAGTTCTTGTCCAATGCTGTGGAGTTTGAAAGAATTTGAGTCAAAGCAGTGTTGATGCAAAGCAAAAAAA
>VXBT01008024.1:362634-377903 GCA_013400235.1 Oriolus oriolus | reverse complement strand
AAAAAAAAAAAAAAAAAAAGCGTTCAGGCTGTAGTTCAGACACCACAAATCACCTCCATTTCCCAGGTTCAAAGGCATGGGAGATGCCCCTTACAGGCCTCTGAGCACTAGAGAGAATTTAGGAGGAGCAGAACAGGGGCAGGAGGGCTGATGCATGGGGTCACCTGCAGCAGAGGGCTGTGCCAAAGATGCATCTTCCTGTCAGAGCAGTCAGCCTTTGGATGCTGTGTAGCTGCACTTCTGTGAGCCTTAGCAAGACTGCAGCTCTTCTCCAGACAACCATATGAGAGCTATAAGGCAGCTGTTTCTTCCCCAGTAAGTCTCATTCAAACATGAACAGATCTTTCAAACAGAATCTTCATGTCTCAGGCAAGTCAGATCCCAGGACAAATGGACAGTCAGAGAAGACCACTTAGCCACACATGGGGCTGGGCACAGAGGGCCTTCATAATGTACAGGCTTGGCAATCACCAAACAGCTCCAAATATTTGCCAAGCCTTGGAGGTGTGAGAAGATGCACACAGATATACCTACCAAAAAGTCCACATACGAAACTCTCTGGTTTTTCTAATCCCCCGTTTCTCAAGGAAGGTTTTTCATGCCTTACAGACCTCTGCAGTACTGGCCTGAAGGAAGTATGGTGGGTCTTGGCAAGCATCAAGGGTTTATAGCACTGCAGCCAACTGCTCTCACTGACCTCAAAAACTTTTCAGTCCTGCCCAATTTCTGTTTCTTCAGTTAATCTCTGAGGAGGAGGAAATAACTGCATGGGTGTCCTGGTGTGGGATGTGGCCCAGCAGATCTCCTCTGACAAGCCTTGCCCAGAGGGTCTGCCCCTGTGCCAGGTTACTGATATCGCTGGAGGTGATGCCCCTCCTCTGCTCAGTCTGACATGCTTTGCTTAAATTGACCATACTTCTTATGAAAGAGTGAAATTAGGATCAGAGAAGTCATAGAGCCTGTTTTTCCATCTAAGTAGTGTGAGCTGTAGGAAATGGGCACTGTAGATGGATGTGGCTGATGAAGCTACACGGTTATTATAGAAAGGAACAACAGAGTTTCTGAAGTGCTAGAAACAGGCTGAGAGAAAACAGACCTGGTGGTGCCTCTACAAGACTCAGAGTAACTACCATTGCAGAGCCTAGGAAAGAGATTTTTCACTTGTGGGACACACTGTATTTACCATGGACAAAGAAGGCTGTCCCGGGGTCTGTGGCTGTACACTGTGAGGATTAAAGCCCTGTGGGCTCCCACATTCCCAGACCTGCCAGAAGCTTAGTTGAGATTCTTGCTTTTTCAACTCTTGCTTTTTCAAATTTCATCAGTGCTTATGTGTGGTGTTTTATGCTCTCAGGCTGCAAAGAAGTAAAAAAAAAAAACAAAACAACACCACCAAAAAACCCACAAACACCCCCTCAAAACCAGCAGGCTGCTTAGTTTTTTTTCCCCTGAAATGGATGAATGTAAAGCATCACCCAGTGACACTCCCTACCGCTGAATCCATCGGCACCCTTTGTGTTTCCATGGATGTATTTCCCTTGTAAAAACCAGTTCTGTCTTCTCTGCTGCTATGTAAAGGCTCAAACAAATGTCAGAAAACTGACTGACAGACTGTACAGGCAAGAAGGAGAACCTGACTGTGTTCAGGGCTGTCAAGTGCACAAAGTAAACAAAAGAATAGATCTGTGTAATTTTTTCTCACTAATCTCTTTCAACTACAACTCTTATTTTAGACATTACTTGTGAAGGAAAGCACAACACAATGTCAGTGTGTTTTAAATGTAAAAAGTCTCATTAGTTTTTACAAAGTTGTTTCTCTGATAAATTTTATTATCATTATCAGAAGCATAAAGCCTGAACAACATTGTGTCCTTTGTAACTGTTTGAAAGTTTTTGCTTCCTAAACTACCACAACCATTTAAGAACCATCAAATGCTATTGCAATGCTTTGGTCTAAGTATTCCTTAGAGCCTACCTCTAAGAGAAGAGTCTCTTCCCTCAAGTTACCTCAGTTAGAGGCACAGCAGCCTCTCTATCTCATGCACAACCAGGACAGAACACTGGGATCTTCCAGGGCCTTTGTTCAATTTACATCTCCATGCTTGATGAGTCATTCCAAATACATATATCTGGGTAAAGTACAGGTACAAGTATCTGGGTAAAACACATTCAGCTTTTACAGAAATCACCACCACTACAGATGATGGAGCTTTCAGCTCCCTGCTGCAGTACAGGCTGCCTGCAGGGCTGGCAGAGCCACCCTCCTAAGATGGGATTTACTCTTCTGCCCTGCCAGGGATTCTGAATCCAAGGGAGCAAGAGAAAGAGTTGCATACACGGGTTAGATTTTTAAATCCCTCTTTCTGACAGCCTGATGCAGCTGCGTGCTGCAGGCATGTATGTCAGACACTGGACCCAGGGGAGGATCAGCTCTGAAAAACCTTCCCTGGGAAATTTTTGCTCCTTTTACTTCATTCTCTGCATTTCTTCTAACTCCCAGGATGGGTAATTTTCCTCAGCAAAACAACCAGTCAAAACGGAGGGGAAAAAGGGAGGAGAAAAATATGCTGCAGTGAGCGGGCAGCTGGGCAGGCATGGTGTGTGTAAGTTTATTTCACATGAGCCAGGGAAGGGACAACAGGTTTTGCAAGTGCCACAGCCCCTAGCAAGCTCCATCCAGCCTCTGCCGTGGGGCAGGAATAGACACTCGGGGCAGGTTTGCTGTGAACAAGGCAGGAGGAGAGGGCACAACACCTGGGAGCTCCCAGGGGAGGCACCTGGACAGGTAAAGGAGCTTTCTGCAGGGTTTGTAACCTCTTGTGCAACTAAATCCGTACAAATCGCCAACACTCCCACAGCACAGCTTTGCTGTTTGCCAACAACGAAAACAGAGCAAAACACGAAGTACTTGCACCCCCAGCCTTCTCCTTGGTAACCCACGGCCCCTGGGCTGGAAGGGGCAGAAAGCAGCTGCTGGGTCATCGCCACCTCAGTCCATCAGCTCCTGTATGCCGGGAAGAGCTCGCCCTGCACCCCGCTCAGAACCTTCCCCGCCATGGCGCTCCTTGGCCGTGCATTCCGAACAGCCACACGGACAGCCACGGGCACTTGCAGCACGGCTATGTCCAAAACATTGAGGGGTTCTACATTTGCAGTTAGAGCATTCAAATTGTTTTCACTTTAAAGGTTGAGTTCCTTTCAGGTTTGTGTTTTTCCATTTCTACCCGGAATTCAGATTTACGTAGCCTGTAACCGAACGTGTGAAGGTATGTGAAGGCTCCAAATGCACAATGCAATACTATAATATAGCTCTTTGTTATGCTAATTATTTCTTCCCAGCTGCTCCTGCAATGAGAGCCAGCCCGACCTATCAAAGGGGAACAAAACCTCCAGGCAAGCTTTCAGTTGCAAGGTCCCCCCTTACCTCTGTGCTCGAGGGGCTGCAACTATTCTGGCACCAGTAAGCCAAGCCGAGAGGTAAAACAAAACAATTTAATACTGCAGCTCCGCCGTTGCTGGGAACATGAGCTAGGAAATAAAAAGTGATACCCTCTTGACAGTCAGGTTGCTATGATTTACATTTTTCTCTCAGGTACCATCCCCCTCCACATGCATCTTCTCAGCACTTCTGTGCGAAGGGGAAAAATGAGGCAGTGTGGGAAAACATCCAGTCAAACTTCAGAGGCTCTGCCGAGGTTCTGATTTTGGCACCGACCAGGGCAGGGCTGTGTGATCATGGAGGATTTTCAGTGCATGGGTGTCAGATTCATGATGGCCAGAAAATTCTGGGGTGTCATCATTTAAATTGAAATCAAGTTCCCAAATAATAGGATTTTTTTTTTAAAAAAAAAAAGGTTTCCTATATTCACAATTAAAAGAATAAAATTATCAGCCTGGTTGCCTTTCCATTATTTATGATGATATTCAGTTAAAAGACAGTTTGTCATGTCCCTGTGTTTCTAGAGCCTAGAAACATATCTTACTGATAGCACATGGAAATATTCAAAGGGGAAAAAGGATCTTTGGCAGCTGGAAGGGTACTACTGGGGTCCACCAGCAGCCTGAGGGACTCAGAAGATCACTGGGAATGGAGGGCAAGCTTGTTAGCTGAATGCCTTACTTATAATGGTCACTAGTGAAATACCTCAAAAGCTGACATTACACTGTCATCTTTAAGCCTCAGTATTAGCAAACAGGCACTTCCAGTGGGCGGATAAATTCATACAATGAAAATCCTTGTCTCAGCCTGCATGCAGAATAAGGAAAGTGATCTGACAGTAGCTTATGCCCCACTCATATCTTAAGATTTCTTCGTGCCCGTGATGCCTGTACAGGTTATTTTAAAGTTTCAGTATTGGAGCAATCTTTCAGTGGAGGTGCAGGATTGCATTAACACTATGTGCCTTACTTCTCACAGCAAAGAAGACAAAATGAGATTTGTCATCATGCCAGTTAGTCTGCCGGTAAGCCAGAAACCAAGCTGTTACACAGAGGAAAGGGTCAGAGGAGGAATAATACATATTCAGCCTCTGCAAGTAAAACATAGGCTGCTCAAGACTTAAAAATTAGTCAAGTTTTATTTTCAGGATAATGATGATTACAGTATTAACAGAAATTGGGAAATGCAGGTGGCTTTGGCCATACTTGTTGAGACTCACAGAAGATAAGTAAGAAGAAAACAGCGTTGGAAGTACATTACACATGGAATGTAGCAACACTTAGATTTACGTTCACTGTCAGATGGTTTGTAAGAAAGACAAAGGACAACTGCATTTTGAGCCAAACCCACACTACAGTACTCAAAGGAATAAACGGCCCCATGGCAGCCGTATCACTAAGAGGATGATGAGTCTTGTCAGTGGGACCTACTCACAGACTAAAGTACAGAGGATTTTGCCCTGAAAAAGCAATGGATGGAAGGGGAAAAAATAATTACAAGGGCTTTTAGGATTTATGAAGGAATAGAACACAGATTTTACACATACACCAAGAGACACAAACCATTTTGGAGTTGGATAATAAAACTGGATTTGAAAACAATCTGCTGCTCAACTTCAACTCCCACTGGTAGAAGTTTTTCCTAACTAAAAGAGATAAATACAGACTAGCTGGTCCCACACAATGTGGGGTAGAAGTGAGGGATTGTCTTTCAAAATTTATTCTGATTAAGATAATGAGGCAAGGGGAAAAGACAAAACCAACAATAACCAAAGGTGTGGGTGGTCAACTTTGATAGGACCAGGCACAATTTCTCCAAAAATCAATGGCACACCATCGTCTCATGCCAGCTAAGGGTCTCATTGCCCATCACCCTGCTGCAAAAATCTCTGAAATATCAGCCAGCAAACTGCTAGAGAGCACTGACACCAGTCATAGCTCATGAGGGAAAATACTGAATTAGAAATGTAAGGCAGTGAGGGGGTGGTAGAAGGGACATTGTGGTGTCCCTCTGAGCTTGCTGAGTGCAACTGTAACAGCTACAGGCCAGTATCATGGAGGAAACAAGACCACCAGCTACCATCGCCCTCCTCTGCAAGGATCTGAGCCTCTGATTGTTTCAGGAGGCAGACACAGACCACCATACAGAAAGATGAGCCTGGTGGGGTATTCCACAGGGAAAGCACCACTGCAGGAGGTAGCTGTAAATGGACTGACCTTGAGCAGACAGACCATTTATTGTCCTGCTGCAATCCCAGTATGACAGAATAAATACTCTCCACAGTAAACTGGAGAATGATGCTGGATTAATTGAGAAGGATTACTAGCCATAGAAGATGAGTTTTCAAATTCAGTATCTCTCTGTTTTTGGGTTTTTGTTGGGGTTTGGGGTTTTCTGCTCATGCATACTTTTGAGTGTACACAGACCACCCATCTGTGGCTCCTCATCACACTCCCTGCATTCCTCAGCAAGGGGAACTTGAGCAATAAAAGAAGTTAAAACATTTGCCTACCTGGCCTTTCAGCTGGAGCAAAAGCTTTGCATACTCTGCACCACTTCTGCAAAGCCAAGGAACTGAAACTCCACTTTCCCCAAGGTGTACTCCTTTCCTGGCAGTGATTTAAAGACTAGAGAGAGCAACAGGCCAACTACAGCCCCAAAGGCAATTGCTTTCACATGATTACTGTGGAGTTTTATCTAACCTTCCACACCTGACCCAAGGCCCCTTGGAAAGCCTGTGACATGGCACAGTAAATTTGGTCTGGTCTTCGAGCCACAGCTGCTTTGCTTCATGCTGTCTAAAGCCCAGAGAGTGAAGGTCTCCCCCCAACACCGTTCAGGCTCAGGGCTGGTTCCTGTTCAGCCCCCTGAGTGGACCGGCTGGCCGGGTACTCCTGTCTTAGCAGCCTTAAGCTGAGCAGGATTAGCTGCTGCAAAGGCACTCGGCACCCGGCCACGGCTGTGTTTACATTAGAGAAAATGGACCTCACAGAGACAGTTTGCAAACACCACAAGACGAACTTTTGTAAACTCCCTTGGTTTAGTCATCTTTCCCCATCTGTCAGAGAAGTTTAAGTGAGATTGAAAAAACACAGGAAATTACTGTGTATTCCAAGTAGTCGTGACTGAGCGGCTTGGCTGTTATATGGGATGCCTTGTGGAAGATTCGCATCTCCTAACATTTCCAGCAGGATCCTTTGCTATGTTTCCCTGGCTATGATATTTTAGCAGGCTCTGCACACCCTGCCAGGAAAAGCCTCTGGGGTGCTTCGTGCAGCTGCAGAAAAGCACATACCAATACTGAGGAGCCCAAATGGTGACCTCCAGAAAGTGAGGGCAGCCCCTGTCTTAGAGGTTGCAAAGCAAGGCATGGACAATGTAAAAGGTCAGGTCCCTTTGGGAGGCCTCCATGTGAGAGTTACATTTACTGAATACAACACCAGATGAAATCTTTTACCTCACAGCAGTTTAAACCTTTCCCTGATGTGACTGACTGGTTTGGTTTTGGGGTTTTTTTGCGATAAAACCTAAGAAACGCCTTTTATCAAGTTTCCTGGCATGCGTAAGCAGCCATTGCATTTGCTACACCTCTGGCTACACCTTTAGCTCAAGAAGGCAATGAAAGGACACAAGTCAAATGCAGGCTAGAAATCACTTTCACATCTCAGCTTCAGCCATAGCTCTCTCTAATCACCAGATCACTCCGCAGTGGCAATCTGAGCTACCAACAGCTGGAAAAGGCATTTAGGTGTGGGGGGTCACAGCTGGCACAAGCTTCCAGAGGGACCACAGAGCAGCCAAGATACACTGCACCTTGGTTACTTTGTTTAAATTCCCCTTTGGCTCATGCTGTGGCTCTGAACCAGCTCCCTGCTTCCCCTGCACAAACCCAAAGGGTGGTGGCACCCACCGCAGCACCCTGGCAGCGCGTCATGGTCGTCATGATGGTAGGACATGAAAGGACAGATGGTAGATGAGGGGTGTAAAAAGAGGATGGAGGGCGTGCAGGAAGATGAAATGTGAAAAAAGTCTCTACCACAACTTTGCTTAGGGGCGTAACACCTTCAGGACTGAAAGAAGCACTTCATTTCTGTGGCTCAGCCTGTGTCTGTTTTCCCTGCGGAACCAGCTGCTCTGCTGGCACTGCACATCACTGCCAGCTGAGGCTGTCTGAGTGCTGAGGATGCTTAAGTAACCATGTTAAGCTGTTTCAACAGATTAGCTAATACAGTAAAAATAGTAAAACTTTACCTAAATTAGTGAGTATATATGAAACACAATGATATTATGCCACATGCTTTGAAAAAGAAACATGATCTTTTAAACTCAAACAAACTGTGCATTTCCAAGGGAAATGTATTACCTGGATCCCGGAGATAAAATGACACTTCTGTTCCTAGCGACAGCAAAATTGATGTGACAACAGAAACATCCTTTCTGTTGCTGTTTGGCATGTGCTGAAAGGCACAGTACTTTATAGTCTTACACTCTAGGAGCAAAGTGTCTTACGATAGAGAGAAAAACAATCTTCCTAGAGAAGCTCTTCTGTCCAGTTCTTCCTGGCAGGTAAGCTGGGATCAAGCTCAGGAGCATTCATTTAGCAGTTATGTGTGGGACGTGTGGATGAAAGGCATTAGTATAATCTTGTAAAAGAAATATGTCTTGAAAATTTTTGATGCTAGCAAAATACCCCTAGCACTGGAGTGTGCAGTGGGGAAAAGGCCTATCAGGCTTACAGTCTTCACATGCCGTAAATCAAATCGAATTTGAACCAGGGAGTCCATTCAGTCTAGCCCAGGCTGGAAATCCTCTCAAGGTTTATTGCATTTCTGGCAATGGGAGAAGGGCGTTTCCACCTCCCTTTTCTAACGTGGAATACCTCTGTCTCTTCTGAGGCCAACAGGATAACTCAGTGGACTCTTGAGTCCAATACATCTACTTTCAGTAACTGGTATTATTTTGTGAGGCAAGGTCCAGAGAAAGGCATAAAACTCCACTTATCCATAGGCCAGCTTGCATTCGATGGCATTTCCTCCCTTACAGACCCTGATGACAATAAGACTGTCCAGAGCTGTTACAGGTTAATTTCCAGATGTCCCTGCAACTAAAGAAAGCTTTAGAGAGGCCAGAGTAGACAAAGATCTGCTGATCCATCACTTCAGCCTGTGCAAATTCAGCTGAGAAGCCTGTGCAATAGGTTATGTGTGCAGGCTTGTTCTGGAACACCAAGGAGCCCTTTAGGGTCAAAAAGCTTCCAGCCCCCCCAAAAGTGTTAGCTGATTTGTGGTTTGGGCAGCATTTGGCCAGGTGTTTTCCTTGGCTGTACGTGCAAGTCTACAGAGAATCTGTTGCTTCTCAGTGCACCTTCAGACTGTCCTAAATGCTCCTGAAACCCTGGCAAGGCTGAGCTCCCTCACAGACCCAGCCTGAGGTGCACAGTCAGCTGCTGTGTAACCTCTTGAGCAGGGAGCAGTTTGATTAAATGGCGTTTTCTTGGGTGGGGGGGGGGGGAACATAGGGGAAAGGACCCAGTAGTCATTGGAGATGTAAAATTAAAATGAATTTTGGTCATTTTAATAAATATATATCAAGGAAATTTCACTTTACTACAACAACACATTAGTATACAAGCATCTAATATTTAAGCTTAAAACATCAAGCGTTTATCAAATATTGGAAAAGAGCAGACATTACTGGACTATCTGGATATAACACAAGAAAAATCAGGTTTTTTAAAAAATTGGTCCTTGTGGACAAATGTCTAAATGATGATCCTACTCATACACTGTATGAATGAGATCTATATTTAATATTATTATTATTATTAATAAAAAAGCTTCTGTCTTGGAGAAATCAGGTGGGACTTGTACTTTCTTTATTTGTCATTATCCACAATGATAACCCTTACAAACTTCTCCATTTAAACTCACCTGACTTCATAAAGGTTATCGTTGATTTATATTCTGCTGTGTTTGTGGTCATCTTGGCTGGGGGGGAGGGCTTTTTCCTGTGACCACGGGGCTTTCTGAGAAAGACCATCCAGTTTGCCAATGTATTTTGCTACCCAAAATAACCATGGCCCTGGAGGACTCCAGCTGAACCCATGAAACCCAAAGCAGGAGGTGTCAGACCCAGAGACGTGTCTGACTTCAGTGCCAAGCCTGGGGCTGTGTCCCCCTGGGGACACTCCTGCCCTGCACCGAGCTGGCTGCTCCCCCACAGCACAGAGGTGATTTTCACCCTTTGGGCAAGAAGCAAGTGGAGATGTCACTTGAGTGCAAGATGCTGTGGGAGCAGGCAGCTATTTATGAGTCAGCTGTGGCCTGGATGTGGCTATTTTCCTGAGCACATCCTGCCAGTTGTTATGGGGACTGTGGGAACTAATTAATTTGGTGGATCTAAGATTCACTCTTGGTCCAACCCCAACTAATGTCTTCTGGGCATTTTGCACAGCACACTTTTGCTATCAATCTGCCTAGGGATGACGAAATGATGTCCTCAGCCACTGAAATCTCAGCTCATTTCTCCAAAATGTCTTTTTTAAAATTAAACCCCTTACATTCATTCAGATAAAACTGTTTATCGCCACATTATTAATTAACATTGTGCTTTTTGCCTTCTTGTCTTTTTTTAAATCAACGGCAAAAGTCATAGAAAACTCCCGCATGCTTTTGCAATCTAAAAGAGAGAAATTATGTGAAACAGAATAAAGTATAAAACATGCCACTGGTTCATGAACTTCATTATACGAAGAAGAAAAAAAAAAGAGCCCCAGCAACAGACAGTTTCCATAGAAACACTCAAGCATCGAATGCTTGTTTACAAGAGACATCTCTCTATTGTTTCTTAAATCCCTTCCTAAGGATGGCAAATCAAAAAGCAATTGAGCATCAAAAAGGAAGAACAGAGATGTTTGAATAGGAAGTTGAACTCAGTACTTCAAAGGTTAAAGGTTTCTAATAATATTGATCCACCCTGTGGGTTTCTTTTTTAATCTCTGTTTAGGTTAAATCCCTGCTGTATCAGATTCACACTTAATTTTCACGCTGGCAAAAATTAAGACAAAAAGTAAGGCACCAAAAAAAAAACCTGCCCTGTGTAACAACAAGCCTCATTAGTTATTACAGCCGAGGTGAAAACATGCAAGTACTTGAGCTGCATGTTTGATTCTGATTAAGATTCCATAAACAGGTTCTTTCTTTATGCTATGTCCTATTTTGTCAGTTGAACAAGACGCTGAATACAGGAATTCAAGAGTATCAGTACAAAACGTAAGGATGGTTTATTCCCAATCCATGAAGACAGTCCTTTGTCAGAACAAATACTGAGTTACAAGGAGCATATCATCCTTGCTGGTAGCATCAATTTGTTTACCAGACTTCTAATTCCTTGGTAAACATAATGGAGGTTCTTCTTAATTAATGGCAGACTTCTTGGGGGCGGGGATATGTAAAACGATATGTTTTCCCCATCTGGCTGATTGGCATTTTCAGCAACGAAAGCTCCACCATGGCTGCACAGACTACAGAGCTCAGCAGTAATGCAACTGTGTTCTTTCTGAAGTCTCCACATTTATAAATAGCCACTGATGCGGATGGCAGAGACACTTTACGCAATCTGCTCTCCAGTCTTTTAGGTCTACACGTCATGTTTGTGGCATGATTGTACCATTCGTAGAAAACTATAAAAAATCCGTTCAAAATAAAAATTTGATAGAGAAAGAACATGCTGTGCATGCTTCAATAGAGCAAGAAAGATGCCTCATATTTTACTTCCTTTGTTGCAGCAGATTTTATTACTTGGTAAAGATTCCTTTTTCCTTAAGGTTTTTTTCCAAGATTCACTTACGTTGCTCTTGTCATTACATCCAGTCTCAAAATAGTCATAAAATTTGCCTTTACATTCAAGAGCATGGGTGCCTCTTACAGGTTCACAGTTTAGGGCGATGCTGTCTCGCTCAGGTTCATTACCTCCTTTCTCGTCATTAAATTTTGCCTTTTCCTGATTACTGTGAGACCTGCCATTAGTGATGAATATTTCATTAGCAGGTATCTGGTCATCACTTCTGTAGGAAGGTGCACTGCCAACTTCATAATCCACCTGCTGGGAACAGCTTGGCAAAGAAATGGGAGGGGAGGAGGAGGAGGAAGAGGAGGAGGAGGAGGAGGAGGAAGGAGAGGAATTATTTTCTGTGCTAGTATTAACAGAGTAGGGTAGATTTAAATAGTGACTGCCACATTCTTGATAGAAGCAGCACATGTGGAGCTTCTCGTACTCCTCCTTTGCCATCCGAAGGCGTTTTCTGTATGGACAGTCCTGAGGCACAAACCACTCTTGCGGGGAGGTGCCACTGAAGGAGCAGGCGGAGAAGCACCAGTTGTTCTGCATGATGATCTCTCCGTGGATTCTCTTCATGAGATTGTTGATGAGGACGGATCTCCGCAGGTAGACTTCAGGATCATCAATGAATTTCAGCTTTTCCAAAGACATGTAAAGAATATGGGCCCGCTCCTCAAACACAGAGATTGTCTGAAAATGCAAAAAACACAAGATATGGAACTGAAGGCAACCAGTTTTCTTCCAGACAAGGAGAAAGGAAATGAAGCAAAGTATTCCCTCTGTGTCACTACTTTTCTGTTCTTTTTCTGACCTAAACCTATTACAGGCATCTAAAACTGGCTTTTCATTTTGCACATCCATGTAGCTGGGAACCTGCTTTTTCTTAGTCACAGCATTCCCCCATGTTTAGGGGGTAAACAGCTGAGCTTAGGAGGTAAGTAGCTGAGCATTACACCACAGAGGCAATTGCAGGGAATAAATCCAAGGTGGGAGAGGGAAATGCACACATCTGGCTCTTTAATTACATTTGGGATTAGAACATAAAATTGTTGTGCAGCTTTGCTCCCGTGATGGCTAGGGGGGCTTTTTGTTGCAAATGGACCCAACCCCATCATCCCCTGTGGGGCTTCTACAAAGCTCTGAAGCCAAGCAACGGTCCTTCCTGCAGCATCAAGGTTTGCGAGAGGCAGCCAGCAGCCATCGCCTCACACAGCAAGTGTTGGAGCATTTCATCTGCTGCCAGTGGAAGAGGCCCTCCAGCGAGGAGGTCTCCATTTGCCAGGCTCTTACAGTGCTCATGTGCACAGAAGTGCATGCAGGGAGGGAGGCAGGGAGAAACCCGTCTCAAAGCATCCCAGCATCTGGAGAGCAGCTGTTGGCCTGCGTACTGCGCCCTGTGCTCTACAGGACCGGTGGGAACGCAGATAGGCAGGGACAAGGTCAGGAAACGAAGAGAGGATAGGGATTTGCAGAAATCCTGGCTTGACGCCCACAGATTTGTTCTCCCTTCCATGGTCCTTCCACGACTCCCTTTCTCAGCACTGGCAGCGTGAGCAGGTTACTGCCCCTGGGAGGCCCTGGATTCTGCACTGTAATCGCTACCCTGGGAATCAAAATAAGAGAGGGGGCAACGCGTGCTACTGGAAGCACTATTAACTAATTTTCATTTTTAGTAAGAGTTTGGTTTGCGTAGGAGGAGAGCAGCACAGCACAAAGAGAGACTGCTCTAAATCCCCCCATCTGTGGCTTGATCATTCTTCCCTTTCCCACATGGTTACAGCATTTTTGCAGAGTGGAAGTCGTAGCTATGAGGACTGAAAGAGCTTAAAGCACAGCTGCTTTTCACATCCATTCAGCTCTCCTCAACCCTCTAGCTCTTTCCACAGCCTGGTCATGTCTGCGAGGCTTAGAAGCAGCTCAGTGCCTCATAAAGACAAAAATTGGCCATAATTTCATACGAGTTCACAGCTGAAGCTCTTTCTTAGAGAGAGTAATTTTCTATAATAAATTACTCATTTTAAATTATATTAAGCCTATAGGTTCATTTGTGTCCTTTATACCTGCTGCAGCAACAGTCAGTAAAGCCATAAAAGCCTGGAGCAAACCAGTAAGCCTTGAACTGGGATTCTCCTGGAGATATGCCCTGGAGGGACACCAGTAGGAACAAGTTGTCGAAGGCTTTCTTCTACATGTTTGCCAGCAGCCCTCTGGAGAGAGGCTCCAGGCCCCACCATCACACCCTCCACGGGACAAGTAATCTCAGAACATAACACTTTACTGGGCAGCAGAGGTATAAGCATGTAAGAAATTCAAGGAAACCTGGTGGGCACCCTCCCTCTGCCAGAGCTCAGTGCTGCAAAGTAGAAAATCTATTTGGGCTGAACAGAAGAAATCGGTGACCCAGAGTTTCTGACATGATACACCTCTACAAACAACAGCAAAAAACGGTGGCTGGGTCTAGCTTACCAATACCTCTACAACTGCTTTTTATTGCTGCTAGAAAAGACTAAATAACTATTCCTCCTCCCCTCTTTGCAAGGAAATTAATCACTGATACAAAAATCCAACAATCTTGTAAAAAAAAAAAAAACTAGCTGAAAATTGGGAGTGATGTGACATGTGTGAGGCACGCTCACAAACCAGAGCACATTTTTCAACACCCTTGGTACTGTTTATTCACTGCTCTGGCAGCAGACCAGATAGCTTCTGAAATTAACAGTGGGACAGTTTTTCACCTTCCTTGTCCAGGTACTTATTTCCAGACAACTCTATTTGTAGCTGAAAATTCCTTCAGCTACTCTAAGGTCCTTGGGAACTGAGCTCAGCATTACTGCTTGCTTCTCCTCCACAGAAATCTCTCCCCCACTGTCAAGAGAACATGGGTAGCACTGGACCTCCATGGGCCAGGTAGGATTCAACAAAGGATGGCGTCTCAAGACATGAGCTACCCTTAAGCACTTCACCCCAGGCTTCACCTCAGTTCCATACAGAACTGAGCCCTTAATGAAGAGGAGCATAAAATCTCGGGAAAAAAGACAGATTTCAATTTCACTAGCCTGGGAAATGTTTGCTGTAATCTCTCCCCTGACAACTTTCATTTAAAAAAAATTCTTTCATTTAGTAATCTGTTCTTTGGGAGTTACTAGCTTTTTAATAAACACGATTAAATACTGAAGGAACTTGTTCTCGCTTTTCAAGCCATTCTGTTTTTTTAGAGGATCTGTAACCCGTGTAGGGTACCTCTTACTATTTTCTCCCTTGGAAAAAAAGTTTTATGTGAGTGGGAAATCTTTTACTTATATTCTTCCTTTCTGTTGTTCAAATGCTGCTACGGAGCTGTTTCTGTAAGCATGACATGAACCAGCTAAGAACAAAATAATCTGAAAAAAAAAAGTTATTCTCAGCATTTCCATTTACAGTTGTTATAAATGCAGAAACGCCTTTGCTTCTTTTGCAATTGATGACAATACAACAATAAATGTGAAGAAGTGACAACTGTTTGTTTCTGAGCAAACAGCTGGATCATTCTCCTAATTTCAGCCTTCTGGAAATGGGTCAGTCGAGTGTTACTAAGCATCTGAAACTCAGAGTAAAAATAATGACTATTAGAAAACATACTTTATGTGTACAGCTGCTGAGTGGTGGATGAAAATCCTCTTCTTCCACATATTTCCTTTTAAAGTATGTGATCTTGGATGTTGTTACAGGATTTGAAATTCCCCTGTAATGTGATCCTGTGGGTAATAAATCAGATATGACAAATGACATGCGGTTTGCCGGAGGTTCTCCAAACAAAATACTTTTCATTTCCCTTCGCGCTACAGGAGAACTCCGCCGCATATTTTCGCATCTATTCGCGGCGATCAGAAATAACCCCTCTCCTGCCTAGCGCACGGCCCGGGGGCCGGTGCGAGCGGCGCCGCGGGGAGCCGGGGCGGCCGCAGGGCGCTCAGCTGCCGGACAACTTTGCCCCTGCGCCGCTCCGCCGCTG
>VXBT01008024.1:143956-362503 GCA_013400235.1 Oriolus oriolus | reverse complement strand
TCGGTGTTTGTGCGTGCGTGTGTCTGCGGGGCGTGTGTGTGTGTGTGTGAGAGAGAGAGAGAGAGAGAGAGAGAGAGAGAGAGAGAGCGCCCAGCAGTCCGGGATCGCGTTCCTTTCTTCTTTCTTCCCTCCCAAACGACACAGACAGCGGAGACTTAGGTAGTTGTTTCCACTAGCCCCGATCGGACTGAACTGGATCTGCCTCCAGTCAAAACACTGCGAGACTAAGACAGAAAATTGGCTCCGGTTTCACGCCGTGAGTTGCGGTCCCACCGGAGCCAAGCACAACATCGGCGGAGCGGGCGGAATATTAAGCAGGAGCGGGGACTCCGGGGCCAGCGCCGGGCTGCGAGCTGCCTCCTGCCGCGCCAGCGGGCGGGAGGGGAGGGGAGCAGGGGGGGAAGGCGGCAAACTTTCTGCGAGGGGCGAGGGATGAGTTCATAGTCACCTACTTCTTGGCAGAGGAGCGCGGAACAATGCGCCCAGACACGGCCCGGCCCCTCCCTCTCCTTCCTCCTCCTCTCTCTAAGAAAGCGGGATGTAGTTTCCCCTCGGCGCAGCCCTCCCGGAGGAAGACGACGGCCCGAGCAGGCGGCGGGAAGGAGGGGCTGCAGGTGGGCAGGTGGAATTTCAGCAATTGTTTGTGTTAGCAGCTGAGCGCTCTCGAACAAGAGGAAAAAATAAACCGCAGCAGAAGAGGGAGGAAAAATAAATCGTTCACATCTGCCAGTTGTTTTCTTAAATCCTAGCACAAGGCTGCTACTTTATTAAGAAACGGCTTCCAGCGTGCACTGTCTGTGTCTTGGACGCCTGCGTGCATGGATCTGCCCTGCCTCCTCACCGGGGCAAAAACGGGAGCTGAAGGGACAGGCAGCTGAGGTCTCCAAGCAGTTTGCCTCAGTAAAGGCCACCGGCCTCACTGCAGTCGGACTGACAGGTGCCTAAACCCCTTCCTCAGAGCCAATTTGCTGCTAATGCACTGCATATAGCCCTCAGTCATATTCTTGCAGTAGCCCCTTAATGCCATCTTGCTTTTCTTGGACCAAGAAATGACACAGGGAATAGCAAGCCGCTGGACTGGCCCGTTGAAAGTTATCCCTGACATAGACTATATGTATAATTTATTCTCCACACCTTTTCTTACCAGCTGAGTACCAATACATGGAACGAGTGGTCAAAATAAGTGAGTCAGTCTGCTGACCTAACAGCAGGGCCAAGAAGTGGCCCAAAAACCAGCAAAAAAGTCATGCATTTTGTGTCTGAAAAGGTTACACCATCATTAGAAAGCAGCAATGGACTCTTCTCATTAATCCACACGGAGGAATCATTCACAGGGGCACATCAATCTTCTCACACTGGCAAGATGTCAACACTCGGTGTTTGTCCTGAGAGAATAAAGGTTGGAAGAAACTCACTGCTGCTTCTGGAAGTCAGGATTTCTTTGCTCGTAATGAATTCAGCGTCTTCTTGTGAATTTATTTTTTTTTAATGAGAATCGGAGATTTCAAGTCTGCATCTTTTTCTTACCATATTTCATCACAAATAGGTCTTTCTAAGCTCAAGCAGAAACGTGCAGGAAGGAAGGAAGGAAGCGTTGGGATGCCTTCTGCGCAGTGCTGCTAATTAATCTTGAAAAACGGAGTTCTCTGGACAGCCACGAAAGTAAATGAACTGCTTCTGCTATTTACAACATGCAAAATTAATAGAGGCAGGCCAGTTCACTTCCATAAACAGCTACTGTCCATGCACATCCTCCATGTTTCCGAACTGTATAAAAACAAGGCATAAATAATATAGCTTCCTTGGGAGAGAAAAAAAACCCCAATCACCAGAAAATCAAAGCCCCAAATGAAGCTTGTAGGTCTCAGCATGTGTTACAAAGATTTAGAGGTGGCTCTCAGCTACAAAATAAGTCCCATTTTTTAGCAGAAGAATTGCTTCAGCATATAGAAGCTGAGAACCAGGCTTTTGAAAGGACTCGTGACTCCGGGCGTGCTGTTTGTTCCCCTTGGATGTTAAGAAGCACTGATTTCCAGCTGCTGCAAATGAGCGGGAAGAGAGCTGCAAGCACCTAGCACGTGGGAAAAGTCGGCCTCCTTGAAGGTGAAGTTGGGCACGGCAGAACTGTAAGGTTACGGGACCCAGCTCCACAAACAGGACCTCTGGCATTGCTCCTGAAGAGCCAGCCTGCTGGTTTTCCCCATTAAGGGTGGCAAAATCCATTCCTGAGTATCTTGCCAGAAGTCACACAGCAAATCAGTGTCAGCGCCAGAAATAGAACCAGATCTCATCGTCCTCCAGCCGTAAGCCCAACCCATTTCTATTACATTATCTTATGCAATGGAGGGATTTCATCCAAAATCCCGTTGGTTGCAATGAGACTTTGCAGAACAGCACACACATTGTTACATTTCCATTAACGCCTCTGGAAATAAAGGATGAAAGATGTACATTTGAGCATACAATACATTTACTATACAAAATTACAGCAAAAGGTTGACACTTAGGACTGGATTCAATTTTGAAAAATCCATTTGGGAGCCTTGTGTGGGCTTCAGTGGCATGGAAGCCAGGCACAGTTTTTTATTGAACCCAGCCCTCCATCCTTAGGCTACCACAATTTTTCCATTTTGTCAGCCAAATGCATTCAGTGTGAGGACACCCCGAGGCATCTACAGCAGCCTGAAGGTTAAAATGTCAAACTTTTTCCGTATGCAGTTTCACACAGTAAGACTACTATACATTGCCACGCTACTCCATTTGCTGGGGTTTTCACTCCCTATTCCTCCAGAGCCATTATGATGTTAATGAGAGAACTGTAATGATGCCATTCACATTATAACAAGCCTGATGCGATGTCAGAAAAAGGGGCTTTTTATACAGTTCCAGAATGCCTCTAAAAACCCAAACTTAAATATAAAATGCCCATGACTATCAAGCTGCAAGTCTCATCGAGACCAATAAAAACAAGGCGATAGACTTAAGATGGCTATTCCTTATTTAACCCCTGGGTTTGTACCCAAGCACTGCAGCAGGTTCAGTCTTAATCATATAGCGCGGAGCGTTTTCCATTGCATAACAACATGACTGGAGGAGAGAAGAGCGTTTCTTAGCTGTGCTATGCCATCATTAACATCTGGATTGCAGTGCTTAGAAAACAAAATTGCCACCGTTTTGGTAGCTGTTACCTTTCTGGCGTTTCAGAAAATTTACAATGCAGAAGCAATCAGGAATCCCACTGCACCCAGGCTGTGCACACCCACCGTCTAAGGAAGCAATGACAGCTGGCCAGAGGAAGGGGAAAGGCACAAACACATACCCAGACTGATGTACCTCCCGTAAAAACAGCCCCCCCGATTGTACCACCTGTAAACTACTCCAGGCTGACCTCATTGTAAACTATCTGCTCTTTATGGTTGATGCAACAAAGTTTGGCGTTGCCAACTTAGCTGAGGGAAGCAGGGCATCCTGTGCACCAGAGCGTCATGGAAAAGGGCATAAAGGCTCCCCTGGGAGCAGTAGATAAAGGCATGAGGACGCCAGCATCACTGGCAAAGAGAGCAGAGCCATGCTGTAGAGACAATGGTGGGGTGATGACAGCTATGGCAGAACTGTGACAACCTCACACGGGAAAATAAAAGACTAGATGGAGGCAAATGAGGAGGACAGGCAGGAGGTGGCTTGGCTCTGACCACAGCAGCGGACAGGGAAGAGGAAGTTGGGAGCTTGTGTTTAAAGAGATCAAACTGGCTGCTGTGTCACAGGTTCAAGGAGGAGGAAGTTACAAACAGAGATGGGAGATAATGAGGGCTTTGATTAAAATGTTTATTGTTTGGATAGATACGCAAGGAGTTGGAGCAACATTATGAATGAAGCAGTGGAAAGGCTGGGGACACCTAATTGCAGCACGCTGGGGCAGCCCAGTCACAGGAAACGAAAGCAAAGGATCAAAGACAATCCCTGCACTCAGGGCTCTGGAGGCAAGCTGAGCAGCAAGGCTGCAAGAAGTGGTAAAGCCTCTAGAACCGGTCTCGTGCCCACTTATAGGTGGCATCTTTGCCTTGATGTCTTGAGGCATCATGGGCCTATCGAGCTAAGAACAACTCTCTCTTGTGTTTCTAGTCTAAGTCTGTCTTAGACACTTCTATTCTTGCAGCCTGATTTATCTGCTTATTATTTTGGTGCTTTTCATTAGCCTTACTCTTGGGAACATGGGCATCTACATGACGGACTTCTACAGATAGTTTTTTTACTCAAAACATCACAGCCTCACCCGGAAACTTCGTCCGGTCTGGAGGTGGGGGGGGGCCCCCACGCCGACCCAGCTCCAAAGAGGAGGGGGACCACACCCACAAAAAGACTTTAAAAAATCTTCCAGGTTTTCTTCTCTCCATAACGAGAAATTTTATTCTGTAGCATTATTATTCTTACTTTTTTCCTGTGTGTGTGTTAAATAAATAGGTTTTTTTTCCTTCACTTTCCTCCAAGAGTATTCCTTTCCCAAACCTAGTAAGAAAAAGGCAGCTGTAATTGCCTTCTATCAAAGAATATTTCCCTCTAAATTTAAACAAAACCAAAACACCGGCCATGATGGATTTAAATCGAAAATTGGACTTCCAAGAGACAGCCCATGGTTGGGAGCAGACAGGGAGAATTCTTCCTTCTCTTGTTGATATGAGATAGCTGAGGAGGACTGCAACGTGCCAGTGCAGAGCAGTGCCTGGTGTGTGGTGAGGGAGATGGTGACTACAAGCCGGAGTCATCAGGGAGGCAGCAGGGGGAAGAGGGGAATGAAGACAGGTGCAGAGAGATGGTGCAGGCCTCAGGCAATGATGATTTTCTGTTTCTTCAGCTGCACCTCTACCAGAAATGTGTATAACACCATCCAACAGAAGCGGGATCCAAGGGCGAAATGAAAGGGTTAAAGCTGGCTGGAGTGACTAGACTGGTAGAACAACAGGTCTGTGTGCCAGCAGGGTCAATTCAGCTTTTCATCCTTCGGAGGTATAGATAAACTACAGACCTGCCAAGTCTAGTGTTTTTCCCTGTATTTCTTGGCCCTTACTTCAGGGAATTTCAAGGAATCCACTGGGTTTTAATTTTTTTGCTTTGTTTTTTTCCCCCCCTCTTCTTTTTTTAGAGCTGGACTTACTGTTTTGTGGAAAAGGAATTCACTTGAAATCAGGAATTTATTTCTGTGTCAAGATACAGCCCTTCCATGGAAGTTTTTCAAAGGTATCTTCACTTAACTTCCACCCTAATTTAGATTATACAACTCCAGATGCTTAAGTGTCTCTTTCTCAAGACAGCATTCAGAGAAAATATTTCTCTAACTTTTCTAATTCCCACATGCTAAGTTTTTTTCTTTACATACTTTTCAGTTGAATTGTTCCCAGAAAGAGTTTATGGAGTTACTCTGGACCTGTATGTCAGGGTCCCCTGGGTTTCAGTGAAAAAAAAAGATTTAAAAGAAAATCTCCTCTTGGATTCTTAACACTTGTGCTTTCTCCTGCTTCTGGTTTCTATGAGGCAGAACTAGAGAAAGTTTCTATTGACAGAAAAGATGTTTCCTCTCATATTTCTTTGCAGGTATGTGTCACCCATCAGAACTCTTGGTAGCCAATATGAAATGAACTCTTAAATGTTGCTTCTAACAGTTAAAGTTTTCCCCAGAATTTATGCAAATATATGAAAATGCAAGCGAAATTGTAATTTATTTTGCCACAGGGCTCTGGCAGATGTGAGAAAAGGTGCCATCACATTTACTGCGGCCATCTCCCTACGGCTGCTTTGCCTGCCTGGTCTGGGAGAACAATAAAGCCCCATGGTATTCATTTCAGTAAGCATAAATATTTTTTCCAGTGTTCTTAGCCAAAATGTCTCATATGCTCTCTGCCTCCACCCCTCTGGTGGCTGCGTGGCCTTGCTCGACATAAAAAACTCTGTCCAGGATCCATTTAGCTCAGTGGGGGTTTAGTTTGCAAAACGCTTCAGTATCCTGAGGGCAAAAGGTGCTCTTCTGGCTGCAAACTGTAACTCACATCATTTCTGATCAGTTAACCTTTGAGAGGGGTTTTAACACTGAATAGGTGCTCAGTGTTACTACTGGGACTGAAGTCAGAGAGAAAAAGGAGTCCCAGTAGTCAGGCGGGGCTGAGAAAAAGCAAAGCCCTGCTGTTACATAAGGAGACTTCCCAAACCACCAGGCAGTTCTCATCACTTGTTCTGGAAGAGAGGTACCAATTAAAACCGCTTCCCCACTTAACTCTCACTCCGGTGCACAGCACGTGCATGTCACTGGCACCGTAAATGAGATGGTTTATGGAGTTAATTATATTGCACTCTTCACTTTTTGTCTGCTGAAGAAAGTAAACAAAACAAACACAAAAGTGTTTTGGAACAAAGAGTGAGTTGTCTCCCACTTTGCTGTGTGCTACTTTCCACGAAGAATGAGAGCTATTATTATTCTTTTACAAGTTTCCTTCTAAGGGAAATAAACACCAAAGGTAGGATTCCAAGGAAATGACTCACAAATATTGGCAACAGGCTCTGAAAATTGGATCCAGTCTTTGCAAAAGCCTTTAGCAGAATACTAAACCCTGTTATTGCAAAATAAACTTTTCCCAGATGAGCTCCACATCAGCTCTGCGAGTGTGTGTGTGTGTGTGTGTGTGTGTGTGTGTGTGTTAGCACTCGGAGACAGGAACAGAACCCATTTCTCACGTCTCCCCTTCTTCCCTCTGGGGCACCGCTGCTGATGCCATTTTTAGCTGGAAGCTGGAAATCTTTAATAACCGACTGAGTCATCCTCGGGAGAGGGAGGGAAAGGGATGTGCCTCACCTTGCCGAGCAGCAGGCTGCCCGCCGGCCATCCACACCCAGAGACCCCCGGCAAAGAGGGCCGGGCAGACGATCTCCTGCAAGCCGACCTACAAGAACTGGCAGGAACCTTTATCCTACAGCTTTAAAAATGAAGGGCAGAGCAAAGAAGGGATTTTTTTTTTTTTCCAATCCCCTGACATTGCATCGAATTCAGCAGGGCAAGATCAGCCTCTAATAATCTGTTTTCAGTCACTGAGTTAGCCTTTCAGATGCGCAGAAGGTAACCATGCACCGTGACTCATATTTTATTTCTTAATCAGGAATCCCAGGAACCAGGAATGCAGACATTGAAAAATCAGACAGCTGAGCAAAATCAGTGCGGCAGGATTACCATCTGCAAACAGAACAATCTACTTTGCATATTTATTTCTCAGCTGTTTAAAATTTTGAATCATAAATGCATATTCTGTATCACTTGTAATGCATACACTCTAAATCGCTCATGCTCGCTCATGTTGGTTTGGGGGGTTTGTTTGTTTGTTTTGTTTCTGACGATTTAAATCTGGTTAGACAAGAGCGACAGAAATTGCAAACCTTACACAGAATTCCTTTGTTGCTTGGTTCTACTTAGACAAGCCTATTAAATGAAAGAAGCTGGTCCCCTCATTCATTTCCTTTGCAAATTCCTATTTAACCACTCCAAATCGAGATGAAACAAACGGTGATGCTGGTCCAGAGTCAGGTTTTTTTTTTCAGAAAGTCCCTTTACAGCGTGCCTGAAAGGAACTGGCAGCCAAGTACCTACTTAAGACTCTAAAGGTTGCATGAGTGGAAGTTTTGCGTCTGGTTCAAGGCATTGCCAGGTAGTTTCTAAAGCCTGTAATTCACTAAGTGTCCAACAGACACAGCTTCCAACAGGACCTCTAAGCAAGGAACGATGTTTATATAGACTGTCTGAGACACTCGAATTGTGCTGAACTCCAGCCATCGCTCAACCAGTTATAACCAGCTGTCAGGGCTGGGAAGGAAACCAGGATAAACCAGTGTGGTGTCGCCTTCCCGAATCTGCTGGCAGGGTGGCACAGCAGGCTGGGAGGTAGGAGCTGCTCGGACCCCACCTCACTGCAGCGCTAGTGGGTGAATTTTAATATTCATCATTGCAAGGCTGCTCATTTTAGTGACAGAAAGGAGGGATCAGCTTGGAACTGGCAGCTGCAGCAGGGAAGGCAATGCAGAGGGATAAAGCCAGGCACCTGATAGAAAACATTTAGAGATCCACAAGTCAAAAAATCACTGCAATCACTTTGGCTACCCCCTTTCTCAGCCTTTTGTTGTGCTCAGCTTTTTCCGCTTTCCGGAATCCTCGTGAGGCAGCCAGAGCAGCCACAGCCACAAGAGGCCGGCCAGGATCCAGTCCTTCTCAGGCAGCACTGCTTCTAGCCCTCTATGTTCTGTTTTTCCCTGGACAAGGGAAAATAGCTCTGATCGCCTGCCTGGGTTGAGGCATCTGCAGGGAGCACCTTCCAGGAACGACTGTCACACATTTTGTAAAGATTAGGCACAATACGTTTAGTTACAGGATAAAAATCTCCCAGCCACAACAGTGTGGCACAACTGCAGTGAGGAGATGGAAAGGAAAGAGAACAGAGAAAGCCCACTTTGCTATGGAACATGGAGGGGCTGATTTAAAAGCATATTTTAAAATGTTTTCATTCCATAGTAAGTACTTGCAATGCCCATAAAATGCCTTGGAAAAAGAGAAAATGTCTAAATAACAAAAAGATTGTAAAATTATGATACCAGAGCTGTTGAGTATCCATTTTTTATGCAGAGTGTAGCTCATGAGGCATCCAGGCAGCACACATGACCTGTAATCAGCAGAAGATGCTTTTGGCAGGGATGGATTAGTCATTCACCCCTGTGCTCTGGTGACATCTCCTCAGAGAAAGGCTTTCTGGGGTAGCCTCACAAGCTACAGTGTTAAGAGGACATATAAAATTTTGATGCAGAGCTCCATATTTGACTGAATTTTTTTTTTTTTTTTTTTTTTTTTTTAAGAATTTCAGCATTTGGGTCAATTCTTACTTACATGACTTTGCCCATTCATTTCTCAGTCTCCTTGCCAGTGTCCCTGTTTTCAGACTTCAGCTTTTATGACCTATAAGAGCAAGCAAAAAAAGATCAATTTAATCAAAATTTAACAGGCTTTATGTTTCAATTTACAATGCAGACCCAAAAATACTACTTTTTTTTAAAAATCCAGCATTTTAAATTCAGTTTTCATTTTAAGTCCAATCTATTGATTTAATTGCTGAGGGAAAAGTAATCTCTAAATATTTATATCACATGAAATAATTATGCAACCACTGTCCTTGGACGGATAATATTCTGCTAAGATCTGCATTCAATTATTTAGCTGGCGCTACAGAAAGTGATTATTCCTTTTACTTGAGCAGTAGCTTAAAAAAACTTTCAGTTGTTCTGAGAATTAATTTTCAATTAGGGAACTGTTTTGAGGCGTGTGTCCTCGTGGAGGCTGGGAATCGCAGCTCTCTGATCCACACCGGAAGGTTCTTCCTCCAGCACTCACAGTTGGGCTTCGTTAACACTTCATTTTTCAGGAGTCATTTTACTGCCATGGGCAGGGACTGTTTGTAAGGACAGTGCTGTCCCATGTGGATGACACTCCCAGGGACCGGGAAGGACCAGGTGTCCTGGCAGAGTCTCCAGTGCATGCTCTGGGCAGGAAGTGCAGACCCAGGTGTGTGTGGAGAAGGGGAACACATGGGTGTGCTCCAGCTGGAGCAACCCAGCTCCCTGCAGGAAATTCCCCCTGCTCTACATGGGTGAAAGGAGCACAGGAAACCAAGTGCTGGGCCCCGCACTGATGTAGACAATTTACTTTCCTCTATCCCAGCCCTGAGCAGCCTCCAGTGTCCAGAAAGGAAGACAGTGTTATGTACAGGAGGGACAGCATTTTCAGGGCAGGATCTGCTGCAATGGCAGTTACCCAAAGCCGTTCCTGCTTGCCTGCTCCAAAACCTCCTCACAGCTCCTGCACAGCTGTGTCAACCCTCTTGTTTATCCACATGTTGTGTCCTGGACTGAGCTCCAGGGACTGGGAGATGCCTAAGCTAAGGCCTGTGAAGTTTTCTCACTGCTGTGAGTAATGGCTTGGGACAGGCAATTGCTGTGGTTTAAACAAACCTGTGCAGCAATACTCGTGGTTTCAATGAAATGCACTACTCCCCAAATTAACAGAACAAAACAAAACCAGGAAAAAGAAAAAGAAGATGTGGGGAAGCAGCTGTGTATGTATATTTTCAAAGTTTGTACAGTATATTGATACTCACTCCAGTGTCCATATCCACATTCACCTACATCTGCAGCAGCAACAGCAAAGGCACTGCATATCCAGTCCTTCTCATGCATGCACTCTGGAGCAGAACTGTGACTCTTTTTTTGCTAAAAGGAGAGAGATTTTTAAACTTCAATATCAGTTCATCCATCAAACCAGCAAGAAAAACTGAATAATGATCAGCTTCAGTTCAATTATTCAGTTGAATCATTTTTGTCATTGCAATGAAATTGCAGTATGAACTCTAAAATAAAATTTAGATCTCATGTTAAATCTCTGAAGTATTTTTTGGCTCCAGCTTAGCTGCTGTTCCATGATAATGAATCAAAGATTCATTTTCTTCCCATGTCTACTTCTTCTTGACACATTCCTGTTCACCATCCCGCTCAGTTACACATGCTCCCTGCTTTTCACAAAAGGAGGAAAAGACTTGCCTCTCTCCGCTTCCAAGGGTCAGGCAGTGCCAGCCCAGCTCCCATTGAGCAGTTCCTCAAGCTCACCTCGCTCCATGAATAGTTTCACTGAGCGCAGCGGGACCGCTCAGCCCGAATAAAGCTGGCACAACCTGGCCTCCACAGGAAAGATCCAATCAGTCCAAAGACAAAAACAAGCTCGCAGCAACGGTGCAGGGCACAGCTCTGAGAGGCACCAGCCCAACTTGGGGACAGCCAGAAGAAGGTGCCAAGTTTCTGCTACATCTCGGGAGAGGTTTGCACAAAGGTTACCGGAGGATTACGCAGGACTCTAAGGGAGATTCTCTGGCAGTTCTGTGCTCAGGCAACTTATTATTATGAGCTTGGGAAATACATCCTAGTTGTCTTTAGTAGTAATGCATCGCAACCTCCGAAGGATTTATCGTCTTAAAAGAGAAATCCCAACAGCTAAAAATCTGGATGCTGAGAAATGTACCATTCAATTATAAAGCAAATTATATGGGTCTCCCGTGTGTGGTTCTGCTCTCAAAAATCGTCAGCAGCTTCCTACTACTTCACAGCCATGAGAGCAATTCCTTTACTTAGAGAAGTACACAGTAAATCAGAAATAAAAGGTCCTCAAGAAAAATATCTCCAGCAGCAATTCCAGATCTGAGGGGCACAAAAGGAGTTAAAAACCAGCAGAGCATAGCCAACAGTTGAGAAATAAATCAGTAGAAGTTATTCTGGGAACCAGTGGGTCACAGTAAGTTAAACTGTGTACTATGTTTGTTGTCTGAAATTATTCCAAAAGCAAAATTATTCCAAGAGAGAAGGATAAATATCCTGGAATAATCCAAACCAAAAATCAAATATAAAAGGAAGAATCTCATTGGATTCCAAGTCCATGCCATCTTGAAGGAATTAACCACTTGCCCAGGTTTTGCTGCCTATTTGTTTCTAAGGACAGAGACTGGAGAGGAAGGCATTAGGGGAATGCAGGGAATCTCAGACAGGGCACTAAAACTGAGTTACTTTTTCAGTTTACATACCATGTATGTTTTTAAATAAAGTTGATTTTACCCTCCAAAATCTAATCCTGCTAATACAGAACACACACTTGTGTTTTAAAATATGCTTGTACAAAGGAAGTACTACTTTAATAGAAGCCCAAAGTTAAATATATAAATTTTAATGCTGATTTTGGCATTGAGGTTCTCTCAGGCCCACTATACTCTGCAGCAGGGCACTGGTTGCCCTAAGTATGATTCACCCAGTACCACTTGAGCCATTCCACACACATGGGTGTGAATGTTGCAGCTTGTAACAGTTCCAGAGTTCCTGGAGATACTTGGTGTGTCAGGTCCTTCTCCGTCAGTGTGCTAGGAACTACACACCTACTATGGGCTTAAAGCCAAAAGTAAATGCATACTTAAAGAAGGTACAAATAAACCATTATCTCTGCTAGTCTAGCAAGAATTTAGCTCTAACAGGTAGCATTACAAAATCACTGCTGCTCTGGGGGGCTGTCCTGGTGCAAGGCAGTATAATGCATCCAAATTTCAAGTGCCATATTGAAGGATTTAAGCACCCGTATAAAGTTTGATTTGCATATTTTTTAAATCTCTGAAGTAAATACCTTCATATGCATTCTAAAGGCTGTTGCTTTTAAAGGGACTTCTCTGATGCAGCTGATAAAGTATCCCACACCAAAGGGGGTTTAAAATAACAAAATGCAACCCCCTCTGTGCACACAGTAACTTACATTTGGGCTTCAGCTGGCTGACCCCATTCTTTTCACCGAGAGCTTCAAAGGCAAACAATTCCAGTATCTGTAAGGCATCAATTTTCCCTCATGTTTAGGCTGCCAAGGACTCTTCCAGTCATGCTCCTTTTTCCAACCATTAGCTATATTTAGAATTAAATATGTGTAAGAAATGCAGAAGAACTTATGGATATGGAAATACCTATCTATGCAAAGCAGCAAGTCTGGAGACCTTCTTCTCATCCAGCCTAACTGAAGGGCTTAATAAATTTGTTTGAAATTATTCTGCAGACCAGCAGGATTTTTGAGACTGAAAAAACAGGGAAGAAATCCCCAACTTAGCTGAATCTAATGTAAGTCAGTTCGAGTTAGTTCAGGATTTCTTTACTTGCTTAGTGGTTATTTCCCTGTACTGATGTGAGGGTTATTACTGAAATACATGGGCCAGCTACTCCTCCTACAGGTCAACACACTGAGATCTGCCTTGGAAAGAAAATGGCTCTGGTATTTCAGAAGGTGGCATATTTTTTCAATGCTCCAGCCTGATTACAGGCACCAAATTATTTCTGGAGGCAAACCAGCATTTTCTGCTGCCCCTTGCAGAAGAGAAGAAACCGTGAGCTCAATTGTTTGTATTCATTAAAGATCCTCTAACACATTTCATAACAGTAGGTTCTTTAACCCTAAGGCTTTGGCCAAATTCCAACTCAATTACTGTCTACCTGAAAATTCTCCCATTAAATTAGGATTGATGGATTTGTCTCCTCCCTTAAACTGGTGAGCAGCAATGCCTTGAACTGCAAAGAGCTTTCTAGGCTTCATCTTCAGACTGGCTGATTTCAGGGTTAGGTTAGGAACATCAGTATACTCACCTGACCCAGGACTATATACCAAAATTAGTATTTGTTAACGTTTCAAAAGGACATTAATTAGTTAATTAATTAAAGTGAAAAGCACAACTCTACATTGTATCGATAAAAACAAACCAGAAAAGATCACGTGCAATAAACTTGCTGAGAAATGCACTGACAAATGCAGTTAGTAGATAAAAGTGTAGGCTGAAGATGTAACTGCAGACCACCATTGATGTGTTAACATTTTTTCAGATCCACCCCTGGCATAAACAACAACATTCCTACTTTTGGTACAAGGCAGAAATGTTTGTCATCCAGTGGTTACATGGACTATAAATTCATTGAATCACTTTACAGCTTTTGTTCTTTTGATGGCAGCATTTGCTGGGGATGTTTAATTTGGTTTGTCCAGAACGACAATGAACCGTTTAAGTGCATTCTACATCTCAGGCTCTTGACGCAGTCGATCTTACGCCGCATATCTGCCTTCTGAGAAAGCTTTCAGTGAAACGTTCTGCATAATTAGAGAGGGTGGGATATGCACTCAGAGAACAGCTCCTTGAAATATTTCTGGCAGTGAAAGGTTTGCCTGAGGGTGGATCACCCCATTCCATGGAAAAGCCAAGAAGGGAGCAGAGCAGCAGGTCTGTGAGACGTCCAGTGGTTTGGGTACCAGCATCCTTGGATCTTTCCAGGCTGTCCGGAAACACCCGCTTCTGAATTACCTTCAGTAACTGCTCTCTCTCAGCTCCCTGGTGGTGCTGGTGCTCCCACGTGATCACACACAACCACCCTTCCTCCCAAAAGGCTCCCCAGGGTCCAAGCACCAGCAGCAGCAATCCTTCTACTGCTCTTCTGTCAGACAGCAAGGGCAACCTATGGCCTTGAAGGGGGTCCTGCTGTGGGAAAAATATTCTGGGGGTGGAAGGTGAGGGAAAAAAAAAAAAAAGAGGGAATGTTGCTGGAGGTTTAGGAGAACCCCCAAAATAACATCAACTGTATTAAAAGGATAGAATTTAAAATATGACATTGCTATACATTTTCTGATTGATTTTTTTTTAAGGATGTATTATTATACTAGAAACAAGTAGAGATTTTTGTCCCATCGAAATTACTCTCTGGTGTTCTAAAAGTATTTAGATCCATTTCTGTTCTGCCTGCACCTATGGATTTCACTGCCAACAACTTTTACAAGATTTTTTTCAAAATAAGATGAGAAGTGTTTGTTTATATTCCAACAGGCAACAGTCAGCAGTGTAAAATGCCTCCATGCTCAGAACAGCTTCCTCAGGTAGTGATTTCCATGTCATTTTAGCTGAGATAAGCATGGATTGCCGGGGAAGGACAGCTCAGCTCCAGCTGTGCACTTCCACCCCCCTCCCTGCGCTGGCACTCATTTAGGTTCCAATTCAGTCACACTGGGGAGCTGATCTCACTGAAAACTTCAAAAAAGTCTTTTTAGGTTTTATCCTGATCCTTCAGTGACTCTTGCTGATAGGACACATTACTGAAAGACTGCAGAACTAAGGTATTCAGCAAACCTATCTGGCATGCTTAAGCATAAGCAGAAAAGCATTCTTCTGGATATAATACATGGGCAGCAATTTCTATAAAGCAATGCTTTACGAAGTATTTCATACTATCTTTCAAAGATGTGCATCAGTTTCACTGATTAATTTAATAGTATGCCAGGTCATTTACTGCCTGGATATATCAATGACGTGGAAGAAAAAGGGAATTTTAGCAAAAAGAATAAGGATGGCAGTGCTGTGGGTGGCACTACTTTGTATTCGCTGGCAAGCCCTGTGTGAAGAAGTTCACTTAAAAACTGAAATGAGGAGACACAGAATGACTCCATCAGAAGTGTCTGCTTGGCTGCACGGTGACAGATGGCGCAGGCTGAATGGTTAATGCCATTTCTCAGCCTACTGGCCTGGCTTGTGCTCCCAAGTGTTTTACACGGTCTCAGGAAACTGCAGCAAGCGTGTGTGATGATTTGCCACTGAGGCTTACTAAGATCTAGCTACATATTCATGACCTTTAGCCTAGCTGACTGATTTGGAGCTTTATCAAACAGCTGATTATGTGGCTTTTCCTTTTCCTGCCTATTTTTTAAAAAATATAAATATGAATGAATTCTGCATTCTGTATCTCCCTGATTTCCTAAGAATGCCAGACATTTTCCGGCAAAGGCATTAATTAGCAAAGGCTTGTGTGACTGACGTTTTAGTCTATTGGTACTTCAGGTCTCTGCAGATGAGAATGCTGTGGTACCATGGGAAATGTGTGCTTCACTCTAACAGCAAATGGAGTACAAATCTGGTCTGCTTTGGCATGTTCAAGCCTGCTCCTTTTCTGAACTGTTGAACCACTGCAACAAGAACTGGTATGACAGGACATAACTTTAGATTTTATTGCTATTATCTCTTATACCCACATTCATTACATTTGTAAAGCTCGGTTGGCCTGGTATTCTGAATTTCTGTTTGCAGTTAACCTTTAATTGCAAACACTGGGCCACAGTGATTCAACTCTCTTCATCACGGTTCTTGAAACCAGGACTTTCTTGGGCAGGAATGGAAGATGAAGTTTTCTTACTTCAGACTAGCAAAATTAAAAGCAGAATATAACTTTTGCATAATGCAATGAAATAATATGAAAGGCTACGAGGGGAAATTTTATTCTGCCTCTAAAATATACACATTAGTTCAACATGATCTTACACAATTTGACAAGAGGATTTTCATTATTAATAAGATGAAATGTAAGGCTTCTAATTAAGTGGAAAACAAACCAATGTAAACTACACTCAGAACACACAAACCTATTAGGTTTTAAATTTAATAATAAATCATTTATCTAAAGCCCAGCTGATTTGTTGCATGATGTTACTTGATGAGGGTTTATTTCATTTCTGCATTTTTTTTCTTCCTTCTATCCTTGCTATTCTTATGCCAAAACAACAGTAAGTTTGCTTTTTTGAAACCTTATGCTGAAATTTGCTCAAAATGATTATCAGGAAACAAAGTGCCTTAGCAAGGGTCTCATTCATTTGGGGGGCTAATTTACAAGTAAAATGAAATGTCTAATATCAGTAGAACACTAAATTACAACTGCACTGTTGGACCGTAAAAACAAAAATACTAGAGGAAAAAAAAATTAAAAATTTTGTCAGGAAAAATGCCAAATAGCCCTTGCCCACAGGAACCTTCAGAACCAAGTAAGTAGCAACTTCCAAAGGGTTTTACATACTATCTAATGTGGAATTTGCCACATGAAGACAACAACTCAGAGAAAACCTTTGACAGGTAAATAGTATCTGCCTAAAAGTGATGTAACTTGGCTCTACCTGTCTGAAGCAATTACTGTTTCACAACACACTAATTACCAACTACGAGCATAACACATAATTCTGCTCAGTTACTTGTAGGAAACACGGGTGAGTGCAAGGTGCCACACACGCAGCTGAAGCTGTGTAGTAACTCTTTTTTCTGTGATGTTTGAGTAGAAAATGGCTGTTCGTAATTGGTGACCAGCTATCAGTCTACAGATTCTATTTCACTAATTCTGCCATGTCTTCACAGCTTCACAAATCCTCACTTTAAAGAGAGTATTTTTCATATTATCACCTGCTAACAGATCTTATATAATCTGGAGAAAGACATTCCTGGGTTGCTATTTTTTTCTGACGGACAAGGATACCAAATGTCTTGTGACATCTTCTAAAGAATACGGTCACAAGGGCTCCGTTCAAAGTTTCTCAAACACCAAATACGTAGCCGTCTGCCTATGGAATGTCATGTTATTTTTAGGTGTACAGCCTTTGGGAAATGCTGGCCTTAACAGCAGCAAGCACCATTTTATCTCATCTGCAGGAGTCCTAGGATTTGCACAGATGATGATGGTCCAGAGGATCAGGATCATACAGCAAGGAAATGCACCCCTCTCTCCACTTTCATCTGGTAAAAGTCACTGGCCTGTGCTCCTTTCATCTGCAGAAATGGGAAGAAACAATAAAAGCTTTTTATACTAAGTGTTCCCACGTTTAGGATAGGAAAAAATGCTTTAATTGTTGTAAAAATTCTTTTTTAATGCACACTAGTAGGTATTAAAACATACATATATTCAGACACCTCCCAAAGCTGAGCTGCCATGAAAGTCCAGAAAACACTTTTTCTAATAGGTACCACAAAAATCATCAGAGGATAGTACAGAAGATCTAAGGTGGCTCACAGTAAAATCATAATTGTTACTTATGGCAAGTGTTCCTTCATGTTTAAATCAAAGCTCAATTATTTCATCCTACTTATTCCTTAGAAAGCAGAAGTTAAGCATAAGTATGTTAGATGAGATCTTTTCTGAGAAATGTATGTGGGACAACAAAGCAAAGAGAACCGCAGAAGACCCCAGAAGAAAACTGTACAAAGTCAAACAGAATCATCACCTGAGTGTGTCTTTATTTGCCAGTATACACATCATATTTGTTAGAACATTGTCACACTGGTTAATTTTAAGTTCTCTAAAGCAGAAGGTTCATGACATCAACAAAGACTGTGGGGAATAGAAAGGGAATTGGGGAAACTTAGGAAATTTGTAAACAGAGCCAAAATGTGTGTAAGGGCTACAATTACCTTGCCAAAATTAAAAATATTTTTTCTTTAATGCAGACAGCAGTTCCAATGGTTGACCAAGCATTACTATCTTCTGAACAGTGAAGTCTGGTTTTGTTTACAATGTAATGAATTCCAAAGGAAAGTGACAACAACAGGTTTTAAAAGTGATTTTTCCTTTTTTAAAAAATACTTTCCAGCAATTAAATTCACATGCAAAAAGCTGATTTCACGTACAGAAAATACTTTGAAATATCCAAAGTCCTCAAACTGACAAAAATACGTTTCACAGAGATAAACAAAATACAAATTCACAGCTGCAAAGTTTCAGATATGCAAAATGACTGTTTTAATGTTGTGACAGATCCATGGTTTGAAAATATACTACAGCATGTTTCAATCAAACTAACATGGGATTGAAGTTACCTGTGCTGTACAGGTAAGCACAACTAAAACCAGCTGGTGGCATTCTGGCTCTCCCCAGAACAGGGACGGGATGTGTATGCTGAAAGTCCAGGGTTTTTTTACAGAAAGAGAACTGACAACATTAAACTGATCTTGCACGCTGGAAACCCTCAAGGTTAATATACAGTAGCACAAAAATGATAAAAGCAGTTTTTTGCTAGGTAATAAGGAAGGAAACAAAACAACAAGTACCTGACAACACACAACTGGAGATACTGTAGATACAATGTGACACTTTAATTATAAATCCCCCTGGGGATTCAGAGTCTGACACACCATGTGCAGAGCTGCACATTCATCGCCAGAGCTCCTGCGTTCACCTGATGTGGACTGAAATGCCATGAAACGTATGTCTTCATCTGGATTATAATGACAGCTTCAAACAAAGTTCTCAGGCTTTAATAAGCTGCATAAACAGCTGCAAACAGTCATTTGCTCTAATTATGTTACTGTCAAAATGTAAAAAAAAAAAAGGAATTTTTTTTAGGGGAATTTTAATTACTGCTTATTCAATTTTAAAAAGGAACAGAGAAGAAAAGCAGCTCAAGGAATACTGAAAATCAGTGCGAATTCAGTCACAGGTATTAGTTAAGGGCACCAAGGTTCTGCAAAGAAATGAAAGTATGAAAACAAAAACAAATTCAAGAAAGGAAATGAACACTGATACTTCACCTCTAAAACATTTAGCAAAAATGCCCTTTTTTAAATGCATGTAATTAGGAGCATGATTGATAACATGACTGCAATGCACCCATTTTCTACAATCTTTGACTGATATATAAAAATAATTCTATGACTTCTGAGACAAACAGGACTTGCAAATATAACCTATTCCCGTTAAAACTGTGCTTGGTGTCTTAGATGTTTAAGGCTATACATGCATTGAAATTTAAGGAATTTTAGGTTGAAACAGTAGCTGAAAACTGTGTTATATTACAGAGGTTGTACAATGAAGGGACACTGGCAGGAAATGTACGTACGATGCAGCATCAGCCTGTTTGTTCCTGCGTGACCAGCATACACCAGATAATTATTGTACAATATCAGGACTTCAGACACAAGAAAGCCAAATCTGTTCTCAAAGCAGCACACTTCAGGTATAGGTATAACATGGTAAACCAAGCTAATCCAACAGCACTGACTGACTGATATTTTTGTTTGTGATAGGATTTTGATTAAAATGCACCAAGAAACACAATCCAAACACTTTGCTATTGATACAACAATGCACATCCAGTCAGAAAAGAGGTATTTGGAATTCTCAGCTGGGAGTCACATTTACAGAAGCCTATTTTGTATTTGTTAACAGAGATCCATCATATCATTTTTGTCTTTAAGTAATTGCAAGTCCAAACATTATTTGTCCAAATAATTAGAAACAGACTTGGTTCTTTGGTTAACACCATGTGACTTACATCAGACACAGGAATCAATTAAGAATAAACAGCCATATGAGGAAGTTTCTTGGACGGGGGGTGGGGTGGGGGCGAGGAAGGAAAGGGGAAAACTTCAGATTCAAAGAAACGCATTGTGTTAAACTGAATTGCCCTTTGAAACCTCCCGGACTAGGAATAACCGGTTTAAGACATCTCTTCGGTCGCAGTGACATTGCTTACACACCATAACTTCAGTTTCTCTACATATTAAGTTTTATACAAAAGAAGGAAGGCACCGAGTGCATCGGTGACATACAGGCAGTATAAAAGTATGCAAGAAAATGCTACATACCGTATATTTCTTACCTTTTAGAAATGTGGTGGATGTGTGCTATCTCTATGCAATACAATGCTTCACAAATCCAACTCCTTATATCCCAATGAAAGAATGAATTAACATGTGAAACACATTTCAATAATCTTTCTGGTAACAGCACAATTCAATATTTGTATTCGCTAAGATCAGTTATTAGCTTATAGTCACCAGAAAAACAAGTTCAAAATCAAGGGAACTATAATCTAAAACGATGCTTTGGGACAGAGCCAGCAGCCTTTACTCATGACAGATGTCCCACTAAGAATGGAGAGGAGGCTCAGTTTTACCACTGTTATTCATGTTAATAGTGCCTTTCTCTGAGACATCCCCAGGAATAGATGGAAGTGCTTACAGGGAAAGGTCCTACACAACATGAACGACATCTGGTTAAACCAGGACCAGAGTAAAAGGCAGAAGGTTCAGGCCCTTAGTCATTATATTAGCACTTTTGATTGCGTTAACAGTGATACAGCTTGCTCATAGAGCATTTAATTTTACATTGTTAAATCATCTTATACAAAAATAGGTAAGAAAGCTCTGTAAGAAAGTATATATACTATATAAGGAGAAATCTCTCCTTAAAAAAAGCAAATAAAGGGAAAAATTGAATAAAAGGTTCCACTAATTACACTTTGTCATGAAAATCACATTAAAAACATTTATCGTAAACGAAACAGTACTGAGCACTAATGAACCTTGTGGTTTACTGGAAAGGACAGCAAACTAGCTGTACAGTAAAAAAAGATCATTGCTCTATCTCCTTTTTTTGTAAATATTCCCTAATACATTCAACTGCTTAGAAATTTTCTTAAAATGCCATAATAAGCCATTTGCAAAATTGACTATCAAAACTGGTTCAAAGCCCTGCTCCTTGCTTGTACTATGGCCTAGAGATTACATCTCAAAGCTATGATAATGCTTCTAGTTAATTCCGCAAATTCATTCAAATTCACGCCCTGGAAATGAACCAAAAGTTAAAAAGCAATCCACTTTAGACCCTCAGCATGCAATCAGCGTCCACGGGGTTTGCAAAACACAGCAAAAAAATTATACTGATACAGTGGGCAAGACTCTTGTCCTCAGATACAAGAGAGAAAAGGATGACATTAATTACATCCCTGAATGTCCATGAGGTATTCCTTCAGTGGTATGGTATTACTGCTTCTGCTCTCCTGAGTAGGGCCTTTATGCCAGCTCAACCAGTAGATGCTTCCAAGGAAATGAATTAATCCTTCTTGCTATAAGACAGCCTTGCCCTTTTCCTGGGCAGAGCTATCTCCTGATCTTCATTCCTACAGGAGCAGTACCACCCACTTTCCTGACTCCTGGCACATTCCTCTGCATGAGGACCATGTTTCTCTATCGATCCAGCATAAGCCTGAACAGCAAAACCTGATCCAGCACGTACCATTACCAGGCCCATCCATTACTACAGTCACACCACACAAGAACTAAGCTTGCCAGCACTAATAATTGTGCCATATTCAGGTAGACATAATATAAGCAGATATTGGTGCATAAGATTCCTGCATAGTCTGCAGAAAGGAAGAAACCCTGCTTGAATTTAAGGAGGGGCAGTGATAAGTTCTTAAGGCTAAACTAATCCATGTCACTATAGGCCAGTTGGCACTTGCCCTACTCACCCAAGGCAAATAAAAAACCACCTACCCTCTGTAAAACACACTGGTTTAGAAGCCACACAACGTCCACGCAGACCAGCGCCGCTTGGAATGCACGAACTCCCACAACTCACATGTCACAGTTTCTCTGAGCAGGGCCCTCCAAGGGCCACAAGGTTCCAAGAGCGGAATGTGAGTCACTGTTGCTGCTACTGTACAAAGCCATCTCTTATTTTAATGCTCTTGCTCTCCGATGACATCTCTTCAATGGGTGTTGGTGATTCACTGACAAGGAAATGCTCCTGTGACTTTTCCCTCAAGGACTACCATCAGAACAAAGTAGTCTGAAATCCAGTTGTGATGTACTACAAAATCTAGCAGTTGAGTTAGAGACCAAAAAACCAGAACATTATTGATGGCTCCTTCTAACAATAAACTTTGCTGAATGTTCCAGTTAAAACGATCAGATGTTCAGGGATCACTTTAACATTTTTAATAATAAGTTTTTAAAATATTTCAAAAGCTGAGGAAAAGAAGAAACAGAAATAAGAGATAATTATGAAATAACAAGTTTGTGACAGTATCCGGATGTTTGGTTTTCTGCCTTCATTCACAATTGAAATCATACTTGGCTGTGTTGCAGGTGCCAGGCTGTACCACCCCTCTAACCTACCAATCCTACTGCTTTTCACTCTTTCAGGGTGAGGTCTGCTCTCCTCTTGAAGCCCATGGAGCTCCTCTCACTAACATTAATGGCAGGCAGGCATGCATGTCAGTGGGAAGATTAAAAGGATGTTTAGTTATTGAGAATTCAGCTTCAGGAGGAAGTCAGTCTGCCTCACAAATGACAAGCCATGATTCTAAAGACTGCTATAAACAGGACAGCTTTTTTTCCTCCAGAAAAGTGTGGTAAGTAGAGGGCTCGATGCAACTCTGAGTTCAATGAAAGGGCGTTCTGTTGTTAGTTTGAGGTTGGAACAGCTCAGGCCAAAAGGATTCCCCTCAAACATCATTCCCTGATCTTACCCCAGACTTTTTGTTAGAATTGGGATGTGTAAGAGTGATCTGTACTTAATTTCTACATGAAAATGTCTCCCTCAAAGAAGTTGTCTTCTTCTGGTTTGCTATATTAAAACTGATGGTTTGCCTTTCAGAAATCTTTGGGAGTTGGACAGGTCACAGAAATTCTGCACCAGTCCCTTAAAGTACACAGTGTCCCTGACCTCCAAGGCCCAGTGGCTGCCACAGACAGCTCCTCAGGGCCCTGGAGAGTTTCCAGGAGTGAGCCATCAGGGAGAAAAGAGAATAAATCAAGAACACAAACACAGATTTTAGACAACAAAAGAATTGCTCCAAAGGTGTGAAAATGGGAAGGTACTGATGCTTGATACTGCATCTGCCATCAAAAGTCGTTGCAAAAATTTACAGGTAAAAATATTCCCCACAGTAAATGCCATAAAATCTGTTTGCAGCCCAAGTATTTTCTAAATTGATAACAATGTTCAGCTCCGCAAAAGCACATACATTCATTCCAAGGGCTCCCAAAATTTCCAAATCTAATTATTAATGGGCTTAGAGGACTTCGATTTCGTTTAGAAATTGTGTCATATTTCTTCCACAGCGGAGCTTACACCTTGCCTCACTTCTGCCTTTGCAGTCAGACCTCACAGTGCAGCTACAATGTGGATGTCTCATATCCTGAGCATGAGGCTACAGCACAAGGACCAAGCTTTGCATCTTTCCGGTGCTCCCTCCCCTCGTTCCCTGTGCCCCCTGGCTGGATGGGAGCAGCAGGATGGCTCTGCTGCCTTCCTGCCTCCACGGATGTGGGAGACAGCGACGTCCTGCAGGCACTGCACAACCTCTCCTCCTTCAGTGCAGCGATTTCATGCTTCGATGTCCTGCCCTTCACAACCTTGCCCTTAACAGAAAGGAACTGACCAACTTTTTTACATTTATAATACTTTAGGATGACCTGTGTGGAATGTTCTAAGCACTAAACCAAACAGATCATTTACAGAAAGGATGCAACATTTTCAAGAATAGAATCTGTAAGAACGTCACTGTTCTACAATTATTTAAGGCTACACTGACAGGAAACAGATTCAATTCAAGATCTGCAATCTCTACATGGTTTGCTGGCACACAGAAAAGTAATTAATTTGATACATTTTTTCAAGTACTTACTGTACTTTTGAACAAAGGCAAACAACAAAAAGCTATGAAAAAACCACAGCCAACTCTGGGGAAAATACAAGTGCCTCTAATTTGTTACTGCTACTTTGTTCTTCAGCAGTTCTGTTCCCTGCTTAAGACCCAACTGAATGCACAAAACCACACTGTGTGTGCAAGCCCTTATGTAGGGTTTAAAAAACCCACAACAGCTGAAGGCAGATTTCAAATACAAAAGTATAGGTTCGCATAAGCAATAAGAAAAATGAAATTACAAACAAATCAAATAATAAGAATGGGTTCTAGGAAGAAAAAACCAACATGACAGCTACTGGTACTATAATTAACTCACAAAAATCCCAGGGCGAATCCAATTATTGGTGTGACTGGTTTTGCATGGCAAATCCATATTCTACTGCCTCAAAATTAAACGTTCATTTCCATTCCTTACATATTCAGTTCCTAGCCTTTTTACAGTGTAAATCCAAGTAAACCAATCCTTCTTCTGTGAAGCACAGAGTGGTCCTGGATGCTTTAGGAAAAGTCCTAAAGAGAGATTCCTCTTCCCAAATGAGCCCAACACAGAGTACCACAAATCTCTGCTGTCTAAATTAAGATTTTAGTGCCTTAGAAATCTAAACGCTGAAATGCAAAGCTGAAGCAATGCCACCTACAAACAGAAACCCACATCATGACACAGTTTAGTTTAGTTTGGTTCTGTAAGAGGTTATTTGCTGCACCTTCCAAACTGACCTCTTCATTTGTTCAGTGATGATGTTAAGTATGTTTTCCACTGGAATTACCTGACCCAGTTCTTGCTGTTCAGAATTGTACATTATTTTAAATAGCAAAACCTGTACAAAGAGACAACCATCAAGAGACAATTTTCAGTTTTAGGAAAGAGCCTCTAAATATCCACAAACAGAATAGATAAAACCACTTCTATATCCAGTGAAAAACTGCTTTTCAACAGCTTCTATGTCATTGCTTCTATTACAAGGAAAGCTGAAAGGATTGGGAAAATCTGAGCATTTTCCTTATGCATATACAATTAATGTTGATTTTGTATTAAATTCTACACTCAACAATACATTTCACAAACTGGACTAACAAAAATGACTGAGAGAGACAACCTGCACTGTATTACTGCAAGACTGTTCCTGTTTAAAGTAAGTTTTTGCATTATTTGTATTTAGTAAATAAAGCTTCTGTAAATGAAGCAGCAGTGCAATATCAGGAGAAAAAAAAAAAACAAAGGCCTGTAATAATGCTTAAATCTTTAAATCAACAAAAGCTGAAAGCCTGGCTCTGCAAATAAATCCGTCAAAAGACACCAAATATAAACCAAGACATAAAACTACAAAATCCTTTAAAAAGGACTTAATGAAATTGTTAAATAGTGTGAGAATTTGAGAACCATGTGAAATATCTTTATTACAGCATACTCACCATCACCAGTCTCACTGTACTTGACTGTCTGTATACCCCAAAGCCAGGATTGTTCAAAGGTATTATAAAGAAATTCAAGAGGAACAAATCTGTTCTAATGAGAACACTTTAGTCTAACACCAATTGTCTCAACAAAATCCAACATTTTACTCTTCTAACCACCAAGTGCTAGAGGTCAGTGAGGTCTCATGTTAGTAAGACATCATAATCATTTATAAGAAAAAAGAAATTGCTTGTTTTCTATACAGCAACAATTAAAAATAAGCAAAGCTTGTAATTACAGGCAAAAAGAATATTTGAATTGGGAAGCTTTTAAAAAATATGTTTACTCAGTAATGCACAATTTCAGTCCTATGAATTAGATTCAGCAGTCAATAAATTAGTGTGAGTCCAGCTAAAGGCTTTGGGACAAATAGGAATCTCAGAAGTAGTGGTATTTCCCCAGTTTTAGTGGATGCCACGAGTGTTTATCTGATGGCAAACGTTCTTGTGATACTGCAGTTTCTCAACTGCGTCATTAGAAAGCTGCGTTTCCCAACCCGAACTTAAGCAAAGCAAACTTCTATTTTTGTGTGTGAACATTCGTTCAATTGCTGGCAAATCACTAGAAAAATAACTTACTGGTGTTCTCTTCTTCAAGAAGAAAGGTAAAAACTCCTGGTCTGCTCTCAACTTCCAACAAACAGCATATGGTAATTCCTAAAACAGCTCTCAAGAGACCTCAATGGATAGCTGTTTCAAGCAAAGCCATAGTATTTTGCATTCATTCAGAGTAGTTCAACTGCTGCCACTTCCTTCACAGTCTTTCAACCTAACTCCCAACTGCTGACATTTTAAAGAAACCTGTATCAATTTGTTTAATGAAAATATATTTTAGTAAAGTCGTGCTCTATGAGCTTCCTACATTGGAATACATGAATACAGGAAGTGCTTTCAACAGAAAGTTACATAGTTTTACAGTACAACCTGTCTAAGGAGTTTTGGAAGGGACCAAACTAATGATCTGGTCTCTTTGGATTAGGCAGAAGTACAGGCAAGAGGGAAAAACCCAATTTTTGCCATATATAGAGCTCGTTCCTGTCACAGATTGAAGAAACATTAGTTTGATGTCAAAGTTCACCTGATGCCCAAATGCTAGTACTCTTCAAACCAACTGCATATCAAAAAATGAAAACTTACTTTACCAAGCTCCTGGAAAGAAACTCAGTGCAAAACAACAGTATATTTCTATTTGCTATATTATTAAGTGTTCTTTCACCAGTGGTTTGGGTTTTTTTTTTTTTTGCTTTTGCTTTACAGACCATGAACTTTTTCTCAAAGTGCAAACTATTGACCTTTAATCTGAATGCAGGCAGGTCAGAAGCTACAGTATTAAAGCAATACAAAAAGTACACAAGAAGGAGCTTACATTAATTTGGAGAACCTTGCACAAAATGTTTCTGAATTGAAAACCACAAAACAAACCCAAACAAATACAGCATCAGGTGGATGGGGAAGGGACCGCTATCGTATCTGTGTACAGCAAGGCTTGTCTGACACCAAGGAAGTTCATGACACTAAGTGAAGATTCTGTATTAAATCCCACCACTCTGCATGTTGCACATCCTTTATGATGGAATGTTGACCGCAATTTCCATTTTTTACTCCCACAACACATCTGCTGATTGCGACCAGGGAGGATCATCTTCCCGGGAGAACAAACTCCCTTAGAACCACTTAGACTGCACTTTCTACCATCCACTACGATTCCAGTAAAGTATGCCATCTACAGACTTGCTGTCCTTTAGATTCCTTCATTTCAGTCCAGTGATTGAGTTCGTCTTCTCCTGAGCTGTTGAGACCTAAGGAAATCCACCCAATCATCTCTTTCCGCTTCATGCTGCGCTTATTATACACGGACAGTATGAGCGTCACGTCCGAGAGCTGGAACAGTGCCACCTGGAAAACGAAGGTTTCCTTGTACACGGGGTTCGGCTGCCCTCGGCGGATTGAAGTTTTGCATTTGGACATCTCCTGCCCCATCGAGTTCAGCAGTGTTAGCTTAACATATGTATCTACAAAAGAAGTCACAGTGTGGAATGTCAAATACCCGGAAACGAAAGATTTGCAGATTGAGGTATTTGCAAGGAACAAGGATATGGTGTATACCAGGGTGGCTGAACACAGCTTAGTTCAGACACATGGGAAGATGACAAGTAAACAAAATATTACAAACACGCTAGCAAGTGAACTAGCTCCAGTACTTTGTACATGGGTTAAGTTAAAGGTATACCTCATAATCCTCTTCCCACTGACCTCCTTGTTCAGTCTCAACAGACTTACATTGCATTAACACTTAGCAAGCTCCAACTAGCCACAACACTGTAAAGCATACCACCGAAATTTCAAAGAATATGGATAAGTGAAGTGGAATAAAGGCAATTAATGAAGAGGGGGAAAAAAATAATGTCAATATGCAGCGATGATATCAAAACAGCCAGGATAAAATGCTTAAGAATAACCTCTGCATGGATGTGGTTCCCATTTTGGGTTTTTCAGTTTCATATATTTTGAAAAAGAAAAGGTAGCAAAGTGCATTCAAAGGTGGAAATTTACGCAATACAATAAAACTCCTAATTCCTAGATTCATGAAGGAATACATTTACTGCATGTTTAAAGGAACGCAAGTTTTTGCATAATTCAAGATGATTGTTCAAAAAGTAGCTTGTATGGTGCTCTTAAGCATACACTTAAGAAGCTGATGCAACTAATGTAGTTAGCACACATTATGTGTTAGCATTTGGGTATAAACCCTTATTTTTAAAGCTCTATTTTCATTGGACCAAAAGCACCAAACCGTGCTCCTGCAGAAGGATGTTCACTTCATGAAGTTAACTAATTACAGGAAATATAAATCTCGCATTTCATTTTTATTCCTGTCTTATTCATGTTAAAGGATAATATTAATTAAAGATTGGAGTTTATGTTAAAAAACCCACATTGAGTATTTTCACTTTGCAGGTACACTGAAACTCCAACATCCATGATCAGAGATAAATGCAACTTTCGCATTAGAGAGTGCCACAAAAAATAAACATATACTTTTATAAACTAGTATGGTAGGCAGCTGTGGATGTTTTACTGCTGGCAAGTTTTCTTTTGCATGAAAAAGACAACATCCAATTAGTTTCTACAGGAACTCACCTCGGATTATATAAACCTGTCCACCTATCAAGTGTTTTAGACAACAGAACAGTCCGTCTGACAACAGGGGGTGGAAAGCAGTAAAAGAAATAATGACCAGATGTCAATAGTTGGGTGAGAGAGGATCAAAGGTTAAAGTTTAAGAGGAAACACTATTCACTGGAGTGGAAGAACATGAAACCTTAGCAGCATAGATCAGAAAAAGGACTGAACAAGAGGATTGTTAGGTAAAAGTCAATGAAATGAAAATTTTGTGCAGTTTTGGTGTAATCTTTAACAAAAATTACATTGCTTACATAATGGGTTATCTTAGGACTAATAGACACTGTGTTCCAAACCACACTCACCATAGCAAGAATCATGCAAATGATTAAGTTATAGCAGATTGGGTAAAAATCACTGTATCCTTATGAAAACCTTATGCTTTTTCATGCAAACTCCAGCATATTTAGAAAAACTGCACATAGTAATTAAACTTCATATATTAAAAGCAATAAAATGAAAAATCATTGAACTGAAAACCAAGCTGGTTTTGCCCTTAGCTTTTATAGTTACTCATCTTTGATTGTAATACTTCAGCTCTTGAGTAGTGATGAACTTGGGCACAAGAATGACTCTGATGTAATCTCTAAAAATAGCTGAGCGACTTATATCTGAAATTCAACGATGGGTCTCAATTTAGGATGCAAAGATCTCACTTATTAAAATCCACATATTTATGGATTTAATGTGTGTGTGCATGCATACACATACGTGCATTTAATATGCAAAACTGTTTCAACTAAACTTTAAGGAAAACTGAGAAGCATCTTTTTCTCAGACAAAATATTAACTGTCACACAGAGAAACAAAGAAGACACATCCACTGTTACTGCCTGCAGGATTTGGCCTATTTGCCTGCACTCAATTGCTAAATGAGTTACTATGTAACATATAAATATGCAGCAGAGGAGCATGTACTAGAGCAAGAAGCAGAAATTTAGTATTCAGTTCATATTTGCTGCAGAAGCACTTCACAAAAATTCATCGGTTCACAACCCCTACACTACAGAAATGTGGGAAAGAGTAATTGCTTCCATTTCTATCACAGTTCCTCAACACATGAATGAAAACTGAACCGCTCATGTACTTTGCAGCACTTCTCAGGATTTTGGACCACTGATAGTCCAAACAACAAATGTGACCAGGACATTTCCTCTTCTTCATCATCACCATCATCATCCCTAAAGGCCTTAGTTTTCATTTTGGGGAAATGATGGCACAGATTGAGGCTGGCAGATGTCCGCGATGTATTCAGCAGGGAGTTAGGATATGGCAGTGGCATGGACCTGGGTCCAGGAGTTTAAAAGAAGGTGCCATCACTGCTGGGGGGAGGGAAGGGGGAGGGCACAGAACAGCCCAGAAGGGAAATCTGGATTCCATGATATTGTGTGCATGGTCTTACCAGACCCAGAAAGTTCATTAGTTTCCAGCTTTCTAGAAACAACAGAACTCTGAACCCACATTTGCCTAAACAGAACTGGACTACTGTTGTTATGAATATCAAATCTTCCCCCTGTTCTTCACAGGGGTGACAAAAGGTAGCATGGAAGACCTTCTCTCCAAAAAGGTTAGACAGAACATGGTATTACAGGGCTACATGCCATGTTCTATGCTCCTTTCTTGTGATTTGAAACAGATTTTTGGCCCCAGAGAGACACACAACTGTTAGCTACACATCATGAGCCCACTGAGCACATTTTGGCAATTAACATACTAGGGAATGAACATCTCTGTTTTCAAAACAAGTACTGAACCCCTCCTAACTTGCATATTCTGAATATTAAATAAAAACTGGCTATCTCTGAGAGTCAAGAAAGATAAGCATCTGGTTTTGCTTTAAGAGAACACATGGTCTCTTCTCTCCCTTTCCTTTCTTCCCACACTCCAGTGTTCTTGGACCTCTTTGGCTTTCCCCATCTCTTTCTATACTTTGTCTCCAAAGAGGTGACTCTGTGGTAGCTACCTAATTATATAAAAGTATTAGAGATTCATTTATCGCCTTCCTTCTCTGGCCATGTTAACAAAGTCTGGCTCCGTCTGTGTAAAAAGTATAGAGAAAGCAAAGCAGAGTAACATGAGCCAATTAACAAATAGCATAAACATGGGTCAAGAAAATGAGAAAGGGGAGAGAGCAACAGTATCAAGTCTGGCTTACTTCCTAAAATCTGAAGATGAAGTGAGACGTGCAAACCACTTACAAAATGTTGTCAGTTGTATTAATACATAATCCAGTAGCAGAAAATCTGCTAGTGCCATACTAATTTGGGGCTTAAAAAACATAAAGAGTAGCTAAAACCTGAGCCTCCAGACAAAATCAAAAGGAACAGGTAGGTATTTCTTATTAACACTTACGTAAATCAGACACACCATCTTAAAAAACAATAAAAAATATCTTTTTAACAAGTTTGTTACTGAACTTTCTCAAGCTGTGTCAAAGAGCTAGAGACAGTAATAGCATTCTCTCCATTCCATCTGGCTCCAGTTAAGAAATATATAAAGTTCACAGATATTTCAGACAAATGTGTTTTTGAACAAATGCTTGAAGATAGAATTCAAGTCCTTTCTGATGACGAACATTCCTCCTGTACAGTAAATATGCCAAAGGTCTCAAGTGGCTGCTCCTTGTCTTCACTGACATTCCCAAGTTACATATATTACCACATATATACAGGCACATAAGCAATTAAAGACTGCAGTATCAACCCCTCTAGGAACAGCAATAACTGTTCAGAATGTTTATATTAATATTAACTGGCATATACTTTCTCTTTAAACACTGACTTTTTATTCTTGGCCTGTGATGTGAGGCATTAGTAATTTAGCAATTAATCATTATGATAAAGGTAATTTATTAGTCAGTCATCATGAAAAATTAAAACAGGCTTGTCAACTTACAATTAATATTTTGAATTTTAGATTTTTGCTATTTCCCAACTGACTAGAAATATAAAACATGAAACAGATTAGTTGATGATTGCTCTATTTCATTTTGATTGGTTAAGACTAAGTGATAGGATTGAAGTCCTTGCTACCGAGAGCCCCACCAGTAGAGAAGCATTAGGATGAAAAAAGATTTTCACTCACTGGGTGGTCTGTTCGCTGCCAAGTTTTTGAAGTGGCTGCCTTTTATCACTTCTGCTGATAATCTTCCAGTTGTAGCATTATAAAGGAGGCCAATGAGGATTTCTGGAGCTGAGCCATGTACCAGAGACTGACAAGAGGAGGTACTTTCACTGCAGGACGCTTCTGACATGCTCATTTGAGAGTCACAACCCTATAAAACAGATAAAATTTGTTATGTGTCTTATGGAATGATGTTACTGGGAAGTCAATTTTTAGAATAATGCATAAAAAATTCTGAAAGCAACTTAGTGACATCAACAGAAGTTCCATTCAATCACCCAATAAAAAATCTACATTCTTAATATCTACCTAATTTGCACGTTAGAGGTAACAATAAAGTGGTCTGAAATGAAAACAATTCTTAGGTGCTTCTACTGCTTCATGATTAAGGAGAAATAACAGCAAAAGATGAAGAACAGCCTTTATGGTCCCTATTTACTTCAATTGCTAAGGTAAGACCTGTAACATAATTTGTCAGCATCCTGGAAAACATTAAACCTTGGATCTTTTACTTTCCAAAAATGGAAAACACCAGTGGAACCTTGAAGATAATAAAATTAAGAAAATTCTTATTCATCCTTTGCAAAGGTTATTCTCTAGACTGAGAATTTATGAGTAGCGAAATAACAGAACACATGCAATTAAAAAAATGCACTCTGTCTAGAATAAATTAGCTTCCAAGGAGTTTAATTGATCCAGGGATACAGAACTGCAATAATCCCTTTGTCTTGGGTGGGAAAGGAAGAATGCCATCCAAAGCTCAGGAAGCAATGCTTTAATTTCCACCCCAAAAACTTCCAAAAAATTCAGATCTCTCACGCATTCTCACTACATCACATCTTTAAAGGGAGTTTCCGACACTAATTTTTATCATTTTAACTCCTCATTATTTGCCTTTAAAAAAGGCAAAATATGTACTTACTTTATGCTGCCACACTAATCACACCATGGTTGTTCCTACTTTCATTTGCACTGGCACGTAAGAGTGGTACCACAGGACATAAAAAATGGTACGGAATGTAGCCAATGGAATGGCAATGGGATTGGTTGCCAAGAAGGGACTTTTGAATTATCAGCACATCCTTTTATGATTCTCTCAGAAAAAATGCAAAATGGGTCCACAGATTTTTCCAATATGGCTTGACTCATTTGGGAACCTGGCATCACTCTTTCAAGGAGTCATGATGATTTTGTGAAGCTGATTCTTCCAGATTCCAAATGTCTCTACCACTTCCAGCAACAGCTGACATGGGCATAAGATCAGACCTAAAACCTAAATAGCACAAATCCTCATCAAGATAAATGTTAACATTATAAGCAAGTAACTTCAGCTGACATACAAAGCCCACACGCATTACAGAATCTCAAATTACAGAAGACATGATACCTACAATAATATCCCTCTTATTGACATTTTAACTAGTTCTTTTCAACAGAACATTTCCCAAAACTCTAGCCGCAGTTTCAAGTAGCAATCCAGTTCCTCCTTAATAAACATTCACTGTTGTTAGCAAATGTATTCGTACTACTGAAGAAGGACCTCAACAAATTTCTCTGACTTCCCTCTCCCAAGCTGCAAATTCAGAATTTTAAATCTTTGGTTATTTCTCCAAAAGCTCTTTATTCAATGCCAAGAATAAATTTCAAACTGCTTGCAAATTGTTAATTGCTGAAAATTAATTACAAGTATACATTCATTCTCTGATTCTTGTCATTCATAGAACAGGAAACTTTTGATTCCTAACTTCAACAGAAGAAACCAAATGGAAAGTTTAAAAGAAAGATGACTTGATTCAGCAGGCACAGCATACACTGCACACTTGAAAGCCTCAGCCTGTCACAACTGCAGCTATTACTTAAGTTTTCTGGTCTTTTAAAACTGTGACACATTATCCCTATGGTGCTTATTCCTCTTATTATTTTCTTGAGCCAGGAATTTTAGCACAGTCCACCTGACACTGTTCAAAGCTTAGGTCTCAAATTTGAGTGAGATCATGCTACAAGCCCACACAAAAAGATGTAACACAAAGCAGGCAGCTGAGTAACAGTGCTCCCAAATCCTCAAAGGGCTTTGACATGCTGAGAGAAGGTGACGAGCACCTTCTCCTAATTGGGGTTTATTTGTACAGTTTACTGATGTCCTAAGATGGACTTAGAAATCAGTTTATGACAGAGTTAAACTCACTACAGTGCGTGTCAGAGTAAGGTTTGGCCTGTTAGAAATAGTGAATAGTAAATGAATGACGACAGAGTGGGAACGAGTCCTGAAGCACCAGGAAAAGGAAGATAAGTAGCTTCTGTGTGGTATCATAGAGGAGGCAGACAGCTGAAAAATTCAGTGTGTGATATTACAAAGCTACATAAGCATGGGGTAGAAACACCATTCCCTTACAGCAGAATCCTGAGGGGATAGGAGAAGGACAAGACCACCTTTGTCAAGACCGGGCGAAAGTATCTCACCAGCTGAATGGTGGGTTGAGAAGACCAAGATGATGCTTCAGACCTCTAAGTGGATGGAAATGCAACTAAATGACTGTACCTTAGAAGTGGTGCACAGAAAGAACTGGTAGATGTAAGACAAATAAAAATCTGGAGGGAGAGTCTAACTTAAATGTTCTGCTACAGTATTTGCTAAACCAAAATATTTTCACAGGTTTGAGGAAAAAGAATGTTGTTTCATGCTTATTGTATAATAAATTCATGAATCTCCTTCCTACAAAATGCTGTGGGGACATAGACAAGACATTAAAATAAAGCAATCAAATTCACTGAAGGAAAAATCTAAATAGTGTTTTGTTTTCCCTTTCACTCTAAAAAAACCCAACTTCAATTCATTTTGCTCCATGGCGACCGAAATGTATTAAGAAAAATACTCCGCTTTTCAGTTATGAACTGGAAAATCCTAATATAAGAGAAAGTGAAATGTTAAGAAGGAAAATGAAGCAGATTAGAAGACAGAATGATATTCCTGGGTAAAAAAAGATTAAACAACATTAAACCAAAGTATACTTTCAGTGGTTATAATAAGGGAGAAAATAGAGGATTTGGGGACAAGTATGTAAAAGACTAGAGGAAAAGGGGATGGCAAGGTTACATTTTGTCAGTTTTCTTTTGAAAGAAAACAGAAAAATTTTATGAGGAAGAGAAGAAGAAACTAGAATCAAGGATGGTAAGAGACAGCTGAGATCAACCGGGCTCAGATCAACAGCTGAAGAAAGACTTTCCATTGCAGGACAAAGTTAAAAGCAGAGATACTGAGTAAATTAGATATCTTCTTAAAAGTATTTTCCCCAGCACAGAGTTTACTGTTCACATTGTGGAAATCCATTAATTGTTCTAAGGAAGATATTCCATGATAATGACATCTGTGGGTAAATAAGCTGACTTTGTGCTAAGTCATATGCTGCACTAGAACTGGAAATAATAGTTTTAATACGTTTCTGTTTAGAGGGTTTTTTTCTGTTTACACAAGTCAGAATCCTAGAAGAGCGCTAACAAACTCATCATGAAAAAGCCAGACAAGAAGTTACACTTTTATCTGCTCGAGATACAAGCTCCACAACTGAGTGCCAAATTGTAAAATATTAACACCGAAATTACTCATTGGTACAACATAAATATAGATGGAGCTCCAATGACAACATTACAGTGCAACCAGATGCTTTTTATCTCCATGCAGGTCTGCATTCAATCTGTCTGTAAAGCTAGCCCTAGCCCACTTTGGTACTGTTGCTTCCCTGTGGGAAACTTAAGATTCAGACCAAGTTACTATTTGTTTGAAATAATGTCTATGCAAGTTTATTTTCATAACTCTTCCCGCTCATCCTCTATAAACACTGTGTGTAATTTAACAAGCAAGGAAAAGAAGGACTAAGGTTCCATAAGAGCAAAGGCTTTTCAAGGTCAGTGAAGCAGCAGAAGAGCCTGAGAAGAACTGTGACAAAACCTTGTACATGGATTTTTAAGAACTTAGATGAACGGTCAAAGTGTTACTGATCTGCCCACAGTGCAAGAAACTGTCTCTTGAGGTTGTCTCCAGGATATTAATACTAAATCCTGAACCTCTTTTTGTCAATTTAGCCATAAATACATCATTAACAGTAAGCACTGCAAAAGAAACGGTGAAGTCTATTCCAAATATTTGGTTCAAATATCTGTCTTACTGCAGTAAATAAAAAATGTTCAGCTTTTCAATTTTCTAACACAGAGCTGTGTGCAAAGGACCTAAAACTTTCCCATATATACCACAGGATAGGACTTTGTAACAAAGTTCATCTGATTTTATTTGATCAACATTTACAAGAATTGCTGCTTTCTACTGTATTGAACAAGTAATACGTGTCACATTCTACAAAAATAATTAATTACTAATTCTCCAAACTATTGTCCTTGATGACTTCTTTGCATATATTATCTAGGGAAGAAAAATTACTTCTTAATAAATATATAATAAAAACATCCCCATTAAGCAGCCTTTGTATTTTGAATGTTCCCATTGTACAAAAGTTGGCAATCAAAAAAAGAACACTTTTGTTTTCCCTCATGCCAATGGACATGAACACATAGAATGCATCATGTGAGACTTCAACCCCTGAGAAGCATTTTCAGTAGTGTTTTTCTCTCCCCTCTTACAACATAAAGAATCATCTACTTGCATCCATGGTAATGTATGTAAAATGTATTTATTTGCCTTCCTCCCCCACAGTTCCATGGAAACATGGTATTTGTTACTTACATATTCATCTCCTACTGTTATTTTTCTATACCCTGAAGTTCTGCTTATAAATTCTGCTCTTAAGCCAGCTGGAGTTAATGACAGGGAATAATGTGGACATGCTCTGAAGGCAGTGAAAAGTTAATTTTCCTCAATGCACAGGTTAAAAGCATGTCCCTGTAGGCTCACAAAACAAGAGCATCTGATTCTTTTGGCTTTTCAAAATACACACAGAAAAGATGAAACCTTGCTGACAATCCTTCAGCAACAAAAATCTGATTCACAGCATGTTACTTGTCAAAATGTCTCTCTCCAATTTTAAATGTTAATGTTATACCACTAATCTCTTAAAGAACTTCTTTGCACATTACTTTTTCTACTTCTGGATCAATACAACTGAGAGGTTAGGGAAAAAAATTTGAATCCTGGTAGGCAAAGGAGGGCCCTCAATCCAGGTCTCCAACAGTTTTTAGATAAAATAATTTATCTCTCTCAATCGCCACCCCAGTGTTGAACCCTGAAGCTCCTGCTCCCCTCTGAGCTTGCTGAGGTGAGGAGAGCACCCAAGCCCCACACAGGCTCCAGACCAGCTCTCAAGAGGAGAAAACCAAACCTAGGGACTCCACATCCTTCATTAGTGCTTCATTCTGGCTTTGATGCCTTAGGTTTTAACTCTTATATTTTTTCAGATTCTGTATTCCTGGTGTGTAGCTCTGAACTGCCTTGCAGCCCGTTAGCTGCTGTTCTCTCATGCTAAGACAGACATAACAAAGCCTCTCCAGGCTTGCTCTCCAAGGACACCCAGACCGTCCTAGGCCCAGAATGTGTAACCCAGCATCCTGAGAAGGGGGGCAAGCTGAGGGGCAGTTACATCATTAGCTAAAGTTTAATTGGTGAATTTATGCTGATATGCAAATGGACCAAACTTATAACAGTGTGAAGAACTCGTGACTTGGGGTCCATCTTGGGTGCAGCCTTTGGCCTGCCCAGGGTGTGCCTCTGAAGGCCTTTTGAATAAATATCACCTTTATTCCCTTACCCCTGTCTAGTCTGTTTCCAGTTTGGCCTTTCAGGCATCAGCTTCAGCACCAGGTATTTTATAAAAACACGTTTCCAAGCTAAAACACTGTTGAAAAAATATCCAGATCGTTCCTGGGAAAAAGAACTTAAACCACCTGATGAACATAGCCCTGAAAACAGAGGGATGTAAAATAATTAGGAATGTCAAAATTTAAAGCCAGCTGCCCTGTACTGTAAAATTAGGAGATCACATAGTTATCAGTATTTTGCTTTAAATTTATAACCAGAACTTGCCAACATTGAAACATATAGTTTTAAGCTTCTCACAAAGATTCAAGTTTAGGAAAGCATCATTATCTATGACAGGTAATTATTTGGGGTTTTTTGCTTAATAGCTTCCTTGAAGCATGTTCCAATTAAGTATAATATGCATTTTTATTCATGTACTTAACACTTTACAGCATTACTAAGTCAACTTGAATCACAAACATGAAACTAAGTAGTCTAATAATCTTTCCATTATGCGACTTGATCTTAGGAAGAAAAACATTTATTTTGGGTAGAATGGCATGCTTTAAAAATTACCAGGGCTTCCTAGTCAAAAACTCCAATTTTAGCAAATAATTCTACTCAACATCAATGGTATTCACATCAAATATGGATTGTTTTGATTATTAAAATACTATTAATGTAGTTGAAAATCAGATTATCTGAAATGATAATATTCCTATTTCTCATCAGAAGCTTCTGCTCTACCCTATTTTTTACTCTCAAGAGAAAAAACTTCTGGATGCAGAATTGTAAAAAACACATTGTTTTCACACAGATGGAACACTGAAAAATTGAGATAAAATTAAAATTCTTTGATTCACTAGATTCAAAGGACTAAAACCTTAAAAATTCTATACACAGCTTTAATTTACCATAGACACTATAACTAATTTCCTAAGATCCATTATGACAGTACACAAATTTCCATTTCAAAGTAATTTAAAATTAATTAGTCTAAATAAAAATTTGAATCTTTGTGGGCTTTCTAACAAGAATACTGTATCGATTAAGAAAGGCTTGGTTTCAAATTTTAAGACACAACAGTTTAATAGTAATACAAAAAAACCAAAATAAAATTTATATATTCTTAATAACGGCAGATCAACACTCAACTTTTCTGAAAGACTTTGAACAAGTTCACATATTTCTGTGTTGTTTTTCCTGTTTCATGAGAATTTGCTATTAGTGCTTTGTGCCTAAAATTTTTTTACATTATCAGCCCTGCAGAACAAAACATTACTTTTCTACTGAAAGGGAAACATGTTAAGTTTTCTATAACTTCTATTAGTCTGTATTGAAATTACACCTTTGGCAGATGACAAAAGGTCACCTAGTTGTTCCACAGATATAACGGGCTTGAAATTTGCAGAGCAAACCCAAGCAGCAGTGGAGGCATTTGGAAATGAACCTGCAATGAAACTTACAGCATTTGCAAAAGCAGGGTTTTTACAGTGGAGAAGTCTAGCAGCTCTTTATACAGCCATGGGCCAGGGGAGGAAAAGAGGCAAGAGGCCTTTTATTATTGAATTCTGTTTTCTGAGATAAGACAGGTAGCATAAAGAAACATTCAAGCACTAAAAGCTGTTAGATAGTTGTGTTAGCAATTTAGGTAAGAACATCTGACACAAAATGCAGACATTTTACCTGCATTCCTCATGAAGCTACACTAACAGCTCCCACCTGGATCCACTCACACTCCCCCCGCTCTTTACTCCCTGTCAAATCTGTAACAGCATGAAGATGTTACTGTGGGACAGCTTCCAAGACCACACACTTCTTTAAATGACAATGCTCTGTCCAGCTGGATTTGGTCTATGCTCATTGGGGAGATCAATGGCAAATAATTTCATTTTTCTCTTGATTATACCCTTTCAGTCTGGGAAAAGAGAACGATTCAGCCATCAAACAGTAAGCACAATTTATGAGTAGTCAATCTATGGAATAGTATTTGATTGCATAAACATACATGCAATTATTTTTCACAAGGAACAAACCCATAACATTAACTGTAAATTTAAAATGTATTTGTCAGGTAAACTCTTTGTGATTAACAATTGCTAGTGGTGCCCTTTTGATTTGCTCAGGTCACGTTTAATCTCATGATCAGAGGACCACCAGGTGTTTCCAGTCAGAAGGGATCTGCTTCAGTTCTTAGAGCTATCCTACACACCAAAAAGAAAGCGAACAGATAAACTGGATTCTCCTGGGGCCAGCTGACAGCTGATTAAGCCCAACAGAAAGACAGGAGCTGTGAAAGATTCAGCTCAAGGTCAAATGATACAAAGGGCAAACCTGACAAGAAGCTGACACGCTATGACTAAAAGGATCCCTTGCTAAAGGCACCCTATGTACAGAAATGTTTATCTGATACCAAATACAGGCTGCTTGAATATACAAAAGAAGTGATTACCTGAAGATCCTCAAGTCTGAAATGAAGAACGCTAATGAAGTAGATTTATGTTACACTGCAAAACCCACCACAGTAATAAGAAGAATCATCCAGTAAATAAATCAAAAACTAATTCAAAAGTTCCACAACCATGTACGTTATGAATCTGCAGACTAAGTGACTTCATCTGTTTGTGCAAAACCTCTGATTAGGACTTCCCTCAATGGAAATAAATCAAAGGAAAACGGTGCACATGCTTTTGCTGAAGGGTGCTCAAACCTCCAAACAGAACTGATTCTGTGTTTTGACCTTCTCTAGTTTTCTTGAAAGAACAGCAGCAAATGTGAGAAGATATTTGTGTGTACATGTACATGCAAAGAAGAGAGAAAATCATAAGAAAACAAAATATTTAGGAAATTCAGCATCTCTACGGGAAACAGAAACTTCACTTGGATTGATAAGTTAAAGAATGTACCTCCAGTGGAAGAGTTGCTTGAGGAAGGTTTAAGCAGCAGCTTCTAGTCTTCAAAAGTGGAAATTTCAGATGAGGGACACCTTGATAATCTTTACTTTTAACTTCTAAAAAGTCACTTCTGGGAAATTTACAATATGATTATTTTCCTTACTGCTCTTAGAAATCACAATCCAGGTTGGGAGACCATACTCTTACTACAGAGAATGATAGTCTCAGAATCTCACAGTTACCTCACTTTTTTAGCTTCACATATTGATAAGGTTTCTCTATTTTATTTTTTTAAAGATGATCTGAACTAGACATAGAATTCTAGACAAAATGTTTGCCACTGATGGACTGGCTTTTCTGACTAAGTAAGAGTAGTGCTCAAGAGGATTACTTTGAGTTAATCTAGAACAGTCATTCACATCCTGTCATTTGACTGGAGGCACTTTAGAGACTGAAAAGCATCATCGTACACTCAAAATAGTAATACCATGTCTGAAATATACCTTCCATTATTTGCAGATATCAAAGATAGTAGGGACCAAAGTGAGTAAGTAACTTTTTTGAAGCAAATTAATTAAATGCATTGATTAAAGCAAAGCATACCTGGTTTTAAATTGTTATTTTACTCCGTGTGACCACAGGATGATTCGGAAAACTAGATTAAATTCTTTACATTGCTGACTTCAAAAAATTCTCTCGGTATCCTACATTCAGGGTTATGGTACTAGATCTGGTTACCCATGTAGGAACTTGCTTCCCATTTGTGTATCAGCAAGGGAGTTGAAAGTCAATTTTTTTACCCCTACCCGCAACACCAAGAAGAAAATGGCTGCTGCTTGCCAATACTGCTGTGAAATGTTACGTGAGCAGCCAAGCACAGGGAGAATGCTTTGTTTGCCAGGTACTGGCAAGTTCTCCTGCAGCCTCACTAACATTATTACCATTTTCCAATCACCTAATAACTTTCTTCAAAGAAACTGCAGGAGTCATCTTTCTTACTGTGTCAAAAGATCAATTCTCATTTTCTGTGTACTACTACCATTAATTCAGATGAATTGAGTAAGTTATTCCTGAGATAAAATGTGCTCAGGGTTTAAACATAATCGCCCCTTACTTTGATGGACATAATTTGTACAAGCTAACCAAAAGCATTTCTACATCATCACATAGGAACTCTTTGGTTTAGGTAGAATTCCAGTTAAAATACTAAGAACAAAATATTTTGTCTTTTTTTTTCTTCCCTAGACAAGTCTTAGTCATTTTTTCTATTTGCAGTTTAAAGTACCATACTGGTATTTAATAAAGCTCTGTTTATACATACGAATTTTAGTATTTAGCCTCCCAAATACAATCCTGGATAGATCATGCCATAAAAACACAGTAGTAAAGTCACTAGCAGGGACTCTTACACTTTAAGAGTTTCCACAAAACACAAAACCTGACAGCTTGACTCTATAAATGGACAAGAATTCCCAAGAAAGAAATGCTACTCTGAAAGCCTTTATTCCTGCGAAGTTTACGAGCTGATAAACATTACAAGAAATACTAAATTTATTTCTTGTTGCCCTTTATGCCACACATAAAGGGCAACAAGAAATAAATGCCTTAAGCACAGTGCATAAACCAGTGTACACTAGATGATTAACCGTTGTCCTCATAGTGGAGAGAGTGCATGGGTGTGTGCAAGAGTGAGCATCTTTATACACTGCATACATAAAAGTCTTCACTCAAAAAAACTAATCAAAATAATTATCCAGACACTCTGGATATTTATAGTAAAGATGTACAAAATAATCTTTTAAACACCTGTGACTGCCTACACCATCCGTTCTTTGTTATGGGGATCCCACTGGGTATTCAAGGTGTTAGAAATGGAGAATGCTACAGAAACAAAGAAAAATAAATTGAATTCTTCCCAGCAAACACCTTGTAATCTGATGATACATAATGAATGATTACTAGACTTGCTTAGCAGCAAGAGGTATGTTTTGGTCACTCAAATAGTACTTCCCAAATCAATCACAAAATGCAAACCATGATTGGTTGTTGTTATTCTACACCAAAGAGCAACCTATGGGATGGTGAAGTGGATTATGCGTGTTTCTCTGATCTTTTCCAAACAGATTTCACTCAATAAACTGCTTATATGTTTTTATAATCACGTAATCCTGGAAGCTGTTTTTCACTGTCAGGAAAATTTCTGTGGGTGAGAAGAACGAAGAGTAACTAAAAACAGGTCCACAGGGATTTCCTGAAGAGAAATAAACAGCTTTTCTAAACTTCAAGATGGGTGAAGAAAAATTTGTCTTCTGCTGTACTAAAGGGAAAATTTCTCTGAAAGCATCCACAAATATCTTCCAACACAAACTATACTCTGACAAAACCACAATGTTCCTGCTAATACCACACCTCTGCTATTAAACATTTGATGCAATGGACAATTTCTATAAATTTTTAAAGAGACACAGTCTCAGATAACACTGACAACTGCATTCTGCCCAACTCATATTGGTTTCACTGCTTCCTCCTCATTCAAACACACACTGAACTTGGGAGGAAATGTGTGATAAATAAGGGGGCTGAGGAGGAATTCCCTGTTACGTGGGAGAACTGCAGCAACACAGGACTGTTAAAGACAAATGGCAACAGGAGTGGGGATAATAGCTGCTAATGCAAGACATCATACACAATGTGGGAAAGAGAGAAACAGAGTGAAATCTTGGGTGAAAATGGTATTTTGTGGATATATTTGTAAATTTGAAGCCGTGTGTAGGTTTGAAACCTATTTAAGGAACATCCTAGTATCATGTCCTCACCACAACAACTTGTTCACATTTTAACAATAACCAGAGACTTGCAGGCCCCACTCATGTCAGCATGTCACTGTTTGAAAGGCACTGAACTTGCTGATCTACCTTTAGCCAGATTCCCCTGTGTACAGCTTTAAGGTATCACTGAAAAAATACTGAACTTTGCAGGATACAAACTGTTCTTATACAATCAGAAGGCATATGATTAGCTAATAAAATACATTAATATAATATCAGGCACAGACAGAAGGAAATAAAATACATTTCTGCAGAAGAGATTAGCATAGATATTTCAATGGATTAGGAAGTTTCAGTGACAGAAGGTATATTTAATATACAAAATCCATATAATGAGAAGCAGTTAAAAAAATAGGACAACTGTCATGTGTCCAAGAAATTTCTTCATAAAAAGCTGTCACATATAAACACTTCTCAGCAACAAAACCCTCTGCAACTGAACAAGGCAAATTTAATTCCGAATGTACAATGTGCCTCATCATGGATCTTATAATTACTAATATCCTTGAGCAACTGGATATCTCCAAATTCAAACAGCACTTACCTTCTCCTGTTAAATAACTCCTGTCTGACATTTATGATTAGTTGTGCATAAAGACTGTTGGTGTATTCTAGCAAAAGGACAGCTGAAAAGGAATACGATCAATGTGTATAAATATACCCAGAGGCAAACACCTGAGAAGGGTAGGAACTAATTAAGCTCAAGGCCGATGCTGGCACTAGAACAAATGGTAATAACTTGGCCATGAAGAAATTCAGGTTGCAAACAAAACAACCCGATGTTTTCAGAGAAAATTCACAATTTTGTGATCAAGATGACCTGGCTGTTTTGAGTAACCAGGGCTTGAGCTCAAGAACCCAAGGATGCCCCCCACTTCCAGTCATACATCCTAAAACCACAATGAATTTTAACACTCTTGCAAAACAAATAGATGTTAAATTCTGTAATAAATCTGCTCACTGAAAAAATATTATATTGCCTATAAATGATAAGATAAAAATACCTATAAACTCAGAAGGGAATGAATTCCCAAAGGTTTAAAAACTGATTTGCATGGTTCCAGAAGACCATGGATCCTCATTCAAGCTATCAAGACTCTGAAGGATCCTTTCCAACAACAGCTAGAGCTGCTTAAATCCTGTTACATAAAGAAACTCTGGAAGATCCCTTCACTTTCCATCAATATTCCTTATTCTTGTTCCAACCCCCAAAAACTGAGGAGTGAAAAATGCTGACACACCATGCCTTACCACAATAGAAAATAAGTAACAACCTTATCATCTTTGATGCCTCATGGAACTTGTTTTCACTCTGCCTATCACAAAAACTCAAGAAAACAATACTGAAAAGTAATCAGTGCACATATGAGATACACCAATTAATCACAAGCCTGGCCCCTTCACTGCCCTCTTTCACTGACCTGGGTAAATTTTATACACGAACCTACTGAAAACACACAAATTAAGCAAGTACCTTTAGAATATTCAATGTTTTGTGTCATGGGGTGCTTTTTTCCAAGCTGTGAAACTAGCAATCTCTTCACTAAGAAAGTTTGCTCTAGAGAGGTGAACCATTTCATCCTTAGATTAGACTGATTTGTGCTTCTTGAGGAACCATGAGAAATCTGCTCTATTGTGAGTTGATTCTCCATCAGATCCATGATTTAACCTCAGCTTTCACTAATAAATATATATTTTAGTCATTAAATACTAAAGCCTTCTATTTTGAGTCTTTGGCAATACTCATGTTCAACAGAAATGCCAATTCAATTGATCCAAACTTTTTTTCAAAACACAGAACAAATTAATTGCTTTGCTTCACCTAAAAAAATATTTTCCCTTCTTTCCCTTTTCCTCCTCTTTTTCTTTTATTGATTGTTTAAAAAAACACCCACAAAACACATACAATATCCAAATATGGATGTCCTTGATAATCATCATTTTTTTCCTCCAGAAGTCCGTAACATAGCACACATGTAACTCTTAAGCAAGGAACATTCAAGCACTTCTAGTCTAGGGTGCCCAGACCACAACATAACAAACATTCTCTTTCTGGACAAAAGCATACTTAAATTCTCACAAAAACAAAAAAGAAGATGGTGATCACTGCCGGTTTAGTGATCTTCTGTGTTTATAAATAATGACACCTATGTTTATCCTTAATTATTGTTGCTTTGCTTTATTAAAAATATTATTTGGGGGACAAAAGATTTTGTTTGTCAGATAGGCTGGTTTTTTTCAAAAAAAACCTTCTTTTCAGTTTCAACTGCTTTTCACTTCACTTCAGACTGAACCAGAAATCAATTATTTCCAAGGTTCTAATGTGAAGTTATTAAAAATGGCTTTATACTCTCAAAATTCCTCTTTCCTATCTCTCTCTCTTTCTTTCTTTAAAGGAAAATACCTACTTGCAACCGAGACTTAATTGCAACAGATGGAGGGCATTTGCTAATATAGCTGCTTTTTTTTTCACTCTGATGTGTTTTTCTTCTCAAACTGAAGTGCTGCAGGTGGTAAAGAAAAGATTATACTATTACATACATATACATATACATATCTATATGCATGTATACATGCATTCACCACTATATCCCTATTGACAGACTGGAAATTTGTAAGTAATTAAAAGGAAAAATATGGGCAGCTTTTGCAGGTGGAAAGTGAATGTACTTACAGAAGCCCCAAGAAAATTATCATTGTGCTAATGCAGTGCTATGACTGTTCAAAAAACTGAGTGGATGTGATGACTCTATAAATATACACACTATTCTTACAGGATTCAGGACACTGTATCTCACTGCATTCTTATTCTGCCTCATTTAATACTCACAGGCAGACTGTAAGAAGGTTCCAGTATCACTGGCACTGACATCTTCCCTTGAAGATTCAATTTTGTTAAGTAAAAAATCTTTTCTCCCACAATCCTCTCTTTTTTCATGCGCCGCACACTGTACAGTCGAAAGCGAACTGCATAATTCCCAATCATCTCAGACTCGACGTGATTAAATTTGAATGTCTCTGTGAAGACAGGGCACGGTCCCCGCTGGATGCTGGTTTTTGCTCTCTGCTTCTTTATAGGGAGAAGAACTAGGTGTACTTGCCATGAGCTTCCACCTGTCCTGCTGTATGTTGGAATATCTGTGACAGCTGTCACTGTCACCAAAAGCTTCTGTTCCTGTGAGTCATAGTCAAAAGTCACATCCAGTGTGCCATATTTAGCTACTGGCTCAGGATCAAAAGGTTTAGGAAGCTGTGAAGATGATCCTCGAGCTGACATATCCTGAAGAAGAAGAAGGAAAAAAAAGGCAATTATTAATTTATTTATCGCATTCTATTATTAAATCTAGCATGGAAATATATGGTTTACTCTAGACAGTATGAAGGCACTATGATCTTTTTGTTCATTTCATAAACAAGGTAATTAAGAACTGAAAGCCCAAGGAGACGGCTGACTGGCAGTCAAGATGAAATCAAGACCTTACCTGGCCAATACCACCAAAAGCCAGGAGCCAGTCAGTCTGAACTCAGATTGAATTAAGCTGTAATGATCTCTTCTTTCTGTGCCCCACATGTTAAAAAGTATATACATTTGTTACAAGATAAAACCACCTTATTTCAGTGTGAGTATACACATATTTTAAAGTTAAGTTATCACATCACTTGAAGAGACAGATTGATTGAGAGCACAGTGAGATGCCAGCAAAGAATACACAAATTACAAACCTACTTGCACATGCAGCTCCTGTTGCAGTCCACAAGAGTTATATGAATATGCCAAAAATTATCACAGAAACATACAATCACAGAACAGTTTGGCTTGGAAGGGACCTTAAAGATCTTTTAGTTCCAACCCCTCTGCTATGGCCAAGTCACTATCATGGCTTTATTAATGTAATTTTACTGGAACTGCAGAAGATGCGTTGTTTTTGGACTCATCTTCTGAACTCTCTGTAAACCACTAATATTGCGTTTTAATCTTAAAATTCAGATTTTTTTTATTGTCACTTCAAATTTTGAATAAAATACTGATCACCTGTAATGTTACAACAGCTGGTTTGACTGGGATACCGAAACAGAAAATATCAACAAGTACTGGTCAACCTACTGGTCATACAATAAATTATTCCAAGTATGTAAAATAAAGATATTTCAAGTTTATCGTCATATTATCAAAGATAGGCTTGTTCACGAGAACAAACAAATGCCAAAACAAAGCCTTCTGGGGTAAGAAACGTTCTTATTTTAACCCAGCTGCCACATAGCTGTGGGAATGCATTCCTCTAAAGGCTTCACTCCTGAAGTTTTGAGTGGCTATAAAACAAGTTGGCAGCGTTCTCAGCTCTGATTGAGTATGCTTACATTTATGACTAGAGTGACACAAAAAGGGAAGACCTTGCAGCTGGGCCTTCCAGACCTTGCACCAACACCCCAGGTACACAACATCAACTTACCAGCAGGTCTGCTAAGACAGAAACATCAGGACTGAGCTCTAACACGCACTCCAAAACTTCAGGTAGCGACAAAAGACAAGTTTGTACCAAAAGGAGCCTCTTCTGCACATGGCATCACTAATTAGACCTACCCATAGATGTCAGTGCAGTAACTTGTTGTTAAAGACATTTCAGTGAAACACATGTCAGAAAAGATGATTTCTTCACAGAAAAAAAAAATATATATCATTACAGTTTATAGCAGAAAATAGGAAAATTAAGTGGCTGAAATTGCTATACCACATCAACAATTGGAAAAAAAAATACTTTAGTAAATTTTTTTTTTTCCCATAAAACTTGTTTTACATTATGGGGTGTTCAGTTTGAAAAAGCATTAACAGAACTTTCCTTTTATTTGGGTTGTCTGAAAAATCATGTGGAAGAATTTTGACTACAGTCCTTATAGGGTGATGAAATTTTCTGACTGGTTTAAAACGGTTTAAAAAATAATTCACTCTTAATGCGAGCTGGTTGGAAAGTTAAGGTGCCACAAAGAGAACTACAGCAACCTGAACAATCTGAAATCCTATTGTCTTATTTTCTGATAAACTTTTTTTTTAAAATGAAACGAGCTGCAGTGTTAGTGCCCATGTAACAGTGCACTGATCTTCAGATTTAAAAAGTGCTTCACCGGATGCCACGATGATTTTTTGCTTTTCTTTTATACCCCTTTTATACACTCTTTTATGTAGATTTATATATTCCTTGTGCCTTTAGCTTACATAGTTATAATTCAAGTTCGATAACTCCCCTTAGACCCAGTATTTCGTTAAGTTTAGAGACCAAACATTCTAATAGCCCAAAGAAACCAAGGTCCTCTCCAGAACACATTCTGTAAACAAAGATAGGCCCATCCAGGGGGAGGGTCCCTTGGGTGGGGGGTCTCACCCGAGTCCCTCACTGGGGAATCTTTGATAGATATGCTAATTTTTGCAAGGCATATAATTGTATACTCATCACATCGTGTGTGGCCATTTTCTTCGGTGGGGACTTCGGGGTGCATTCGATGTGCATTTCATCACACCTAAGGATCCTTAAATAAATACCAAGGTAAAACCCTTTTCCCTCCTAACTGTGTGCAGCTCTCTTAATCTTAAGACCAGGAAAAGGCATCACACCACACTCAAATATTTTCATTTACCTCTGGACTAAGAACCGCTGTGCTATCACTCGGAACATCCTCTTCGTATCCTTTGTTATGAAAGCTTTCTATTTCGTGTCCCGTGCTTCCCTCACTTGGGCACTTATATGAACACCTTGGACTGTTGCTACACTGGGAATATTCACATTTGCTGTCTCCGACTTCGGAAGGCGTACAGGAAAGATGAGGAGAACCACTGTCATCCTGGTATGGAGGCGGCTGCAGTTCATCCAGCGGAGGTGTTCTTCTCATCCTCTGAATGCAGTTTGCTGAGAATAAGTAAAAATGCCTTACTTACTTTCTGATTATTTACTGTTCAAACAGTTCTGTGGAAAATGTAAATCTAAATGCCTGGACAGAGAATTTAAAAAACTATGTATGTCTTTTTTTTTAATTTACATTTCAAATCAGATGACAAATACTACTGAAAAAAAAAATTGTTAAAAACGGAAATGGGTGATCTCTCAGATGAAAGAAATTTAGATAAAAGCAAAGTTTTAAGTGTATAGTCAGAACGGATTGTGCAAACCACATGTAAATAAATATAGCACAGATATGACATGACAAAAATTCTAGGCTTGAATTTCAGGGATGCTTACCTTGCAAAAACCTCTGGATATCTTAAGTCAGATTCTGTGCAGATGGAATGTAGGCCAATTATAGAAACAAAATGCACTCCCTAAAGCCATGATATCAAGCTGATTACTTCCCATGCAGTTGCCCACCAGGGAGATACTAAATTAAACTCTGAAGACAAGTAAGGTACTAATAAAGGCAGCCTTTCACACAAGTGAACTCTGCTCACCAGTGAATTTAAAAAGTGAAGCAGTGTCTCAGATTCTTTATTACTTATTAAGGACAGCTAAAGGGTACGTATCCAGTGTCTGGAAGTTACACACTACATCTAGTCACTAAAGACAGTGGCAAAAGGATCATGACCAGTCTTGTGCTTGTGATGAATACTTGATGCTGACCATCTTTGCTTTTCACACTAGATAGATAGATACAAACGTGGTTATACATCTCAGAAAATAAACCTGATGCATGGCTACAGACATAGAAAGTTAATTCAAAATAATTAAATTTCAATTGTTTATCTAATATTTTACTATGCAGCATTACACAGTTGAATAGAATTGGGAAAAGACAGCAAGGTGTGCAGCAGCTGAAATGAAAGGAGTATCAGACAGGCAAAGAACTGTCTCACATTTTGTTTACATTTTCTGTAGAGGTTTTAATGAAGATTTCGATGCCCCTGACATACAGAATTACCTTATACATAAAAATTTCAAAGCAAAAATGTCTTCTGGTGTCAAACATACTATTTCACTCACAGAAAAGTCTACCAAACAAGCAAGTTAAGAAAGTATTAACTGGGGAATGCAGGGCTCTTCTCTATTTCAATAGCTCCTGAAAGAACTGCAGCAAACAAGTAATTAAAACACTCCTACAAGATGAAACTGCTGTCAGGAACCTTCTCGTCTCTGAGGAGAGCCAGCCTACCATTCAGAGTAGCTCCAAAATACTGTTCCAGCACTCCTGCAAAAGGTCTTCTGCTGTTAGTCAGCCAGTGCTACTAACTCTTGAAACTCCAGTCCCACAGGGCTGGAAAGCAAAACAGACAGCAGGGAATCCTATACATGAATTGTAGTCATCTGTCTAGCAGATAAACATAAAACCTGATCTATGACTATTACCTATGATAACTTGTGCTCATGAAACTAGATGGACATGATTTTAGAATCTAAACTGATATTTTAATCGTAGTAAAATAACAACATGTATCATCTGACTCTTTATACCATGAAAGCTGGACTTCCTTGTCATAATTTGTATGATTAAATATTCTAGAAAATTCACAGCAACCGCATTTCTGCTCATTGTTGCCAAAAGGCAACAAACAGCATTAAATGAGAGAGTAACCACCATGCAGACCTGACTGAGTTTCTTTCTGTTCACTTGTCATCAAGTCTGCTATGAATTTTTAATGCCAGATTTTCCATAGGCTCATGAAATGAAAGCATGTCCAAGTAACTATCAACACCATTATTGTCTCACGTGAGTAAATAAATGATTGTGTGACTCACTTTTTTCACTTTGATGAACTCCATTATATGTCCCTATGGGAAAGCTGTACAGGCTGTGTGACAGAAAAGGTGCTTTTAGTGTAGGCACGGAAGAAGCGAAGACAAAATTCTTATTAACCATCCGTGATTCAAAAATCTCAAAAAAAGCTAAAACACCAGGGCAGGTTTTAACTACATATTTTTCAAATTTCAGTTTAAAAAACTGAAATAGCATGAAAATTCTTAAAACAAATATCTGGGATTAAAAATCTAGGGACACCTCTGTCTGGAGAGGTAAAAACTGTTTTGCACAACAGCTTTCTCTACATTAAAAAAAAATCAAAGTTTTCAAATTAATTCTCAAGGTGAAAATGTCTCATTTTAATTTTCCCCTCCCCACAGTAAATGATGCAATAAAATGTTTTGCTTTTTTTATGGCTCTTTGAAAACCATTAAGATTTGAATTACACTGAGACATTCTAATGACTGATGGTATCAAAGCCAAATGATATCACAGACAGAAGTGAATACAGCAATACCAAGTATCTGCTCCTGGGTATCTGCCTTAAAAATTATTCAGAAGTAGCAAGTAAGTTTGACAATCTGTCAACAAAACTTTGCATATGTATCAAAGTTTAAAATACAAAACCACTGTTAATGCTTGCTGCCTTATCACTGATTGCATTGGAGAAAAACATTTAGAGCTGAAAGGAAAGCACGATTTGAAGTGTGTGCAAATTTATACATGAAACCCCTGAGTGTAACATACCTTGTACCTTTTATTTAAGGTGTAAACTTCAGACACAGCTATGCATACTTCTGTACTGTTAAAAAGCCAGAGAATACCACTGAATGTGGCTAATAACATCTGCTACAGAGTTACAAGCAAATGGTTACACTGAAAATCTAAAACGAATCATTACATTGCTTCTATGCAAGTTTCAAATCACATAGAAAATAATTTCTCTAAATTCATTTGTAAATGAAATTAATCACATTAAATGACCACATCACCTTGGACTAGATAGACAGGGTGAAAAACAAGCTAACATATGTCCCAAAAGTGGAAGCAAGATATAATCATAGAGAAATCAAATCAGGTTTAGTCTGTGGTTCCTACCAGCCAGAAAATGCCATAACAGAGGAAAGACAAATAGAAAGAAAGGCCTCACATTCAGTTCTCCACCCAAAGTATGTGAAAATACTTGGCATTCTCATAATATGAGTGAAACTAAATTTGTTTAGTAACAAGTATTTGGTAAATTCTAAATTGAGAATACAGTTTTTTGGTGTCAATAGGAAGATTTGAATAAACCCTTTTTAAAGGGTTAACTGCTTTAGTAAAAGTTTTCATCCTCCCTTAGTTGACTGGGAAAACATTCATGTAGTGGTGGTAGTAAGGACCTTGCTTAAGAGCTGAAGAAACCAGAACCATAATTGAAATACCTGACAAACACGAGCAGATTAGCATTTTGCTGGTACACTCAGAAATTACAGCATGTAAACTGTCATTAGCACATTTAAGTCAGAAGTAAATAAATATCTTCTTTTTAGCACTGTTTGTTGAACAATGAAGGCTCACCTGTTTTCACAAGCCCCTGCAGGACAGATTGCAAGTCAAAGGGGGATGATGCATACCTTGCCATCACCCTCAAGAGACTCTCAAGTTAAATCTGACACAGCAGCCTAGGCCAAACTGAGCATTTCTGGAACATACAATTGTTAACTATGAGAAAATACAGACAATTTTCAGTAATTTCACTGGGTGGAATCAAAGTTTAAAGATTTAAAAGAAGTTTATCATAAGAAATGCTTTAGGTTTTCAGTTACTACTTGAACTTGCTGCTTCCAGTGCTGCTCATATCTCCTCTGTGTCCTGGTCTCTCATGGACCATGAAAGGCTGCACATTTCACCATGCAGCTGGTGATGTCCTTTTCCACATTTACAGTGTTTAGAGTTTCCTATCGTAATTATTTTTCCCAGAGGTTCACAGCAGCACCACCAACCCAGCCTCCCTTAGCCCATATTTCCTGAGTAATTCCAAGAACACCCATCTCTTAACATGGAAAAAAGAAACTACCCTTGTGCCTTTAATTCCCCTGTCTCATAAGCCATCATTAACTACACTTCTGCAGCTTCGAGTTTCTCATGTACAAGTACTTCTTTAAAAATTCACACTGCTGTGGGAGGCAACAGTACCACAACACCCCTATTGGAATCTGGCTTCCAGTTCCTTTAAAATAAATAATCACTACATAAATCAGTAATTTTTGCAAGTCATATTTTGTAATTGTCAGAATATCTTCATACTCAAATGAAATACCTTTCCTTTCTCTAATATATCTCCGCTCACACTCTGCTACATAATTATTTATTTTTTTAATCAAACGTAAATTTCAAGTTTTCCAGCCTTCAAGGGGTTCTATGTAAATGTTAAGACAATTTAAATAAAACATAAAATGAAATACATGTTTAAAAATTAAAGAAACCTTTCTCATTCTGAATGATTAAATACCCTTAGAGATTTCTGATAGGCAGCACAGACAGTCCAAATGGAATTTTCATGTTTGAACTTTTCTACCATCCAAAAATATTATGTTGACTGAATTACCCCACATTACAGGGAGTATAAAATATAAACATTAAATATTGAACAAAACCTCAGGCCTCTCCTTCCTTTAAAATTAAAAGCTTACATGCATTTTTGTGAGGACAAAACCCAAATTATTTCACAGAACAACAAATTATCTTGGCATTATTCTATTTCTTTTCCAAAAGAATTACGGCATGAGTCATGCTTAATGAAAAAAGGGGAATACAGGAGTGGTACGGGGTCATTACGGACAACAGAAAAAAATTATTTCTTTTTGTATTTGCCACAGTTTAGACTTCTATTCACAGTTGAACTATCTTCTACATCAGGCAATTCACCAGTAAACAAGAAAAAATATTGCACCTGTTTGATTGGGTTTTTCCTTTCCAACAAAAGACAACTCTTTTTCCTAAAATTTAGAAAATTCCATACACTATGAGCTTAATCCCAGACCTGTGGAAATCAAAACAGCGTTGCTGTCCTTTACACCTGAGGTCACGTGAAGCTCTTAGCACTGCATTTTCCTCACCCTCTCAAGCTAATGCTACTGGCCATTCCTGTAGTAAAAAGGTTCTCTTTTGCTTTTCAAATAATAGTAATTCAAAATGATAGAATTGTCTTTCTGTTCAGTCCTTAAAACTTCAATTTCCTTCCACGGGAAAGGTCTAAGACCAACTGAAATAATTGAAACACACATAGTATTTTTTTTTTACTCAGTCTGTTTACATCTTGAGCCTGCAGAAATACAGCGTGTGTTTCTTTCCCTAAAAAAGAAATTTGCGCTCTTTCCCTTTGCTCTCTGTACTTACTAGTGCACTTCTTATTTGTAAGAATTTATGGTCTGTTTTACAGAGCAATATAGAAAAGCCCAGCATTGGTGAAAAAAAAAAATCTCTTTCCAAAATTAGCCGCATTTATAACATTTTAACTACAAATACATTATTAAAAGCTTTATCGTGAACTAGCTGTCAAAGACATTCTTTTGTTTCCTTCCCAAATATTTTGGTCGTCTTTCAATGAAAATTATACATTACATTCTATTGAATTAATTTCTTTTCAATTTAAGTATCATTCTCTGGTTCCTTATACAGCATTGATATGAATTTGAATAGGAAGGAGTTCTGCTACCTGGTTCTGTATTTCTACTTTTCAGTTGTCCAAAATGCCTCTAAATAATGCTTAAACCTAATGGTTCAATCTTTTAATCTTTTATTGATGTGACTGTCAATACATCAAGCTCCAGAACACTTTTTGTTTTACTTTTAAAACCTCTTATTTTCTGAGATCCCATCCAGCTCTAAAGTTTTTGAAAGCTGTGATCTTTAAGAAGTGAAATTGTTTGCTTTCCCTTCCACAATTATATTTCCTTAGGTAAAGCATATCTACTAAGTACGCCTATTCAGATAGAAAAATGTATTTTCTGTTCCATTTAGATGCTGATTACACTTTTACTATTTTTATAAGCAGACAACTTTCCTTTATACTACTTTTCAGATCACTATGCTGGCTAACTTCATAAATAAACAGGTATTCCTGTGCACCTCTGTTCACTGTTTATTTTTTCCAAGTTATCAAAATTGTTAGAAAAATACCACTTTCACAAAGGCAATAAGTTAAATGAATTCATAGAATCTTCCTTTTATTTATCCTTCCCTCTTTTAAAATATGCTACAAGTCCTGCTTGCTGAGGGTGATTGACAACCAGCTTTGAAATCTTAGGAGTATCTTGGTGACAAGGAAATGCCTTTTATCATCTCTGCGAAAATTCTCCCAAATTCGGCTCTCTCACCAGCGTTTATGGATGCTTAAGGGAAATTCAGAACTTAACAGCTAAAAGCATTGAAAACTACCCCCACTGTAAACCATCCCAGGCCCCTGAGACCCCCCATTTCTCACCAATATGTGCACAGTAGCATCCCCCTCATACCTCTAAACAGCAGCAGCAGGATGTGGGCTTAGGAAATATTTTCCTGTCATTGCTATACTTCTTTTGAGTACAGTTACCACCGTAAATTAAAGCTCAAATTCCAGTCCAGTTTAATTCTGCTACAGCTGTGGTGTTAAGCACAGGAGTTGAGCAGCAACAAAGTGCTGAAAAGGTGAAAAAGATCCCAGAGAGGTCTAAAATCAATTCCCAGTGAAGTATTGTAACACACAGCTAATATTCCTGTAATGTTTCTGCTCTCACTGTTCGGTCTCAAGTGAGAAAACAAAGCATGATTAGACAGCAAGATGAATGTGTTGTGCGGATCATTTTCTTGAGCATTTTACTGTTTTTGCAGCTTATTTCAGGCACATTTGGTTTCGTATTTGACAAAAATTTAAAAAATATGAAGTTTTCCAAGCGATACAAAACCCCCCCTTTCAGATCTTAATTTATTTACTGATATAAACAAGATCCATTCAGCAGTATATACAGTACTTACAGTACTTAATTAGCAGAATTCCATCATTCTTTTTTCCCATACTTTTATTTTAAACAAAATAAAACTACTCCCCTTATTGAGAACTCCTTCTGCAACTTAAAATTCAGTAATTTCATGGTTTCTTAAAAACACCTTTACCCTGGTAGCTGCATCTTGCAATTTCAAAAAAAAAAAAAAAAGGTGTAAAGTTCCCTACCATTTTAGCTTTCTATTTATTACTTAACCCTGACTGGTGAAAATGAACCATGAAAGATACTTTCCATCAAGAACTGCTTCCAGAATAGGAACACAAAGCTTGATTCCTTTGCCTCATTTTCACAGCAATTTTGAGTGCAAAGGATGCTCTGTTGGAGTGAGTCGCTAACAAAGCAGCACTACAAGGATTATACATGAACCATTTCAGTAGGGCATGAGTCAAACTTTCTGCCCATCTACTTCAGCTAGCTATATGATCACAATTTGGCTATCTCACAGCTATTTATATATATATATAAGTGAAATATATATTATGGTGGATAATAGTAGTATTATAATAGAAGAAGTTGACACGTTTGGCATTTTACAGACGGAGAACTGAAGTACAGGGTAAAAAAGAGATAATAAAGATTGCTGTGAATCTAGCTCAGAAGTGCTCCTCATCACAGAAAGCTTTCAGAGAAGTATGGAACAGAAAAACAGAAACCAAGTATTTTACGACTAGTACTCCAGCCATTTCTTCTGTTGGTTTTCGAGGGTTTGGTTTTGTTTGTTTGTTTTTAAATTTTTATTTATTTATACTTCAAGCTTTTACATTATTATTAATCTAAAATTCACTTGAAATTAATACCACCAACAACATGAAAAACTCCAATATATATATACCCCCCCACAATTTTCCAATACCATCAGCTTTGCACTGCAAGAGAAGGAACAGAAAATAAAAATTAAAATATATGGGTGGGAAAAAAAAAGCACAGGCAATAAGGAAAAAAGGCAAAAGGAGAAAGTAGTGCAATGATTCAGAAAAAAAAAGTGGTTTGTTGTCAAATGAACAAAGAAACAAAATAAAGGGAAAGAAGTTTAGTAGATCTGTATAGAAAACGAGAAAAAGGGCAAAGAGAAAGAATAGACAACATGCAAGCAGGAATGAAAAATTACAAACAGGTAAAATAAAGCAAAAATGACAGAGGAAGAAAGGTGGAGGAATGGGAAAATAAAACAACATATGACATGCAAAAAAGTAGTTCAGATCTGAGAAAAAAGCAATGTCAACAGAGCAAAGAGATAAAAGAGAAATCAGTGATGTCTGAGGGGTGGGAATATCCATATTTGTAGGTGAAAATCTGCACAACCTAGAGAACACAGCTAGTTACATTCCAGGAGAGGCAAGACATTTCCCACAATAAGCATTTATTTTTACATTTATATTTTAGATTGTTATTTTTCCTTTAGGTGGGAAGACAGTGGTAATTATTTAGAATTCCAAAGGACCTTGATTTCTCCCACCTATTCAGGCACTTTCTCTCCTTGACACACTGGCTCAGTGACTTGCTCTATTGAAATGGACTGCCTTTCCTGCAGTATATTGAAGTATTTCTGTAAAAAGCATTCTAGAAAAAACAGATTTGTTTTGCTTTGTTTCAAAACAGCTCTCATAACTTTACCAAATAAAAAGTAGCTAGAACCCAGAAAAAAAATATACTATGATCTCAGTTTGCAGAAGCACCTAAAAGGTCAATAATAGAAGAAAATTGTCTATATATGGTCAAGAACTCCTCTAAAACATTTTAGATATTAGTGTCTGTAGAAAGTACACTTAGGAATGGTTCTGGTATCATTTACAGAGTCAACTTTCCAGAAAAAGAAAGGCAAAATAGACACTGCGAAATCACAAGAAATGGATATGCTTCAAAACCAAGCTATCTTTCCTTCACACACCCAGTAAGAGGGCTAAGAATTCAGAGAAAAGGCACAGATCAAGCAGTAGGGAGCATGTCAGTCTGTTCTGCTCACTCCAGCAAGGCCTCAAACAAGTTTCTCCAGGCATAAAGAAATGCAATCATTCAAAACTAAATTTCTTGCACTTCTTTGCGGCACTTCTGAGACCTCCCACTGCCACAGATGAGCTGCTTTACTAGGCTTACATGTAATGTATGATGTAGGTGTTGCTATGCTTCCATAGTTGTCATACAATTCACAAAATAGGTAATTTTCTGCATTTTGACAAGACTAAATGAGTATGAGTCTGGCTGGTAAAGATATTTTCATTCAGCCACAGCACCAGCCATAAGAGCTAAGCAAGAGCTTACGAGGATGAGAAAACTGTGGCCAAGCTGCCTAAGGGCTCCTAAGACCTACAGCATGATGCTTCAGCCCACAGCAAACAGCACGAGAGGAGCTGGTCTTCCAGGTCATCCACCCAAACAAACAGCACTGAACAATCAGGGATCAGTCATTCTCAACACACTGAACTTCCCAAAACACTATCTGGAAAATCGTGTTGTCATGGTCTTGTACTCACAGTAATAAACCTACTAGCCATTGGGACAGAGCGAAAATATGCCTATCCATCAAGATTTTTTTCTCATTGACCTTTCTTATACTAGTAAAAATTTATATACCTAATTTGAAATTACTGTTTGATGCTGCTTGCTGAGGAAGAGACTTAAAGGTGGTGCACAGCAGTTAATTAGTAATCAAAGTCTGACAGCTACAGCTGCAGAATGTTTGTATGATAATTTCAAAATTGAAAATGATTTATTTCACTCTACATGAAATTAGTGTACGCTCATTAGAAAGTCAGCGATTATCCTCAAAAGTACTACAGGAACATTTCAGTAGCTGTGCTGCAGCAGCAGAAAGTATACAACACATGTCTCCAGGCCAATTACCATCACACCCTTCCTCATCATTTGGTGTGAGTCAAGATTTTAGATCTTAACATTACAGCTGAAAACACATTCAGCAAAATGATGTTTAACACAGTTCACAATCAGAACGTTGCTGCATCCTGCATTAAATACATATGACCTACCAGCATAGCACTTCCATTGTTAGAAACAGACAAAACCACCAACCAGCCAAAAAACCACGAAAAAAACCCCCAAACCCCACCACTACCTACAGTAAAAAAAACAACCCCAAACCCAATCCCAAAGAAACATATAATACAAGGAGCAAAAGAGATCCAGAATACTTTGCTAACTGGTGACATTCTACTGTAGTATCATTGACATTTTTATTTCAAGAAAATGAACATGTTTATTTCAATAAATGAACATTTCAAGACATATATTTTTAGGTTAAAGGCATCCTAAAAATAGTTCCTACACACACAGACACATATGAAACACACATATATACATACACACACACGCCCCCATGGCCATGTACCAGTAACAGAAACCATTTAAGGTTTATGAAATATTAAATATAATTAAGATTACAGTGAGGAAGTAATGTGCATTACAAAATGCTGATGTTAGACAGCAAATATTGACCTTTAAAATTTAACAAGTGAAAAGAGCCTTAATTTGCTTGTTATTCAAACTTTAGCAATAAGTATGCTAGCTTAGATAGCAAAAAGAAAAAAAAAACAAACCACAACCCCACAGCATTTGCCATCACTTCACATTAACATTTTGACCAGTCAACAATTCAGCAGTGATGAAATGTGCAGTTTGATTCAAAGTAAGACAAGGCTATTTAAATAACTCAAAATAAGAAATGGTTATTGAAACATTAGAATTTTGATAAGCGATCACAGCTGCACTAGAATTAGTTTCTATAGCAACAGAGGAAATAATGTGGAGAATTGCGCTGCAATACAAGATGGATTCCTTACAAACACTGATGTTCAAATAGAAAACTTAAAAATTATTCACTGTATTAAAATATTTTTTATTAAAATGGTTATTCAAATATCCTATATCTTGTCCTTCATACATTACTCTATTTTTGCTCTCTGGTATTCAATTCTAGTCCATCCATTCAAGTTTTCACACTTTTCCCCATTGCTTACCTTCCTATTTAAAATTAATTAAAGTGACTTATTCTGAAAAATACTGGAACTTTAACCTCAAATTAATCTGCGTTTTTAACGATTTGTTGGTTATCCCTACATAGAAGCACACATCACATTTATTTTTCCAGCAGTGCCCTCGTGAGACAGGAGAGAATGCTTTGCACATGCTATTCATAAGAAGCTGCACCACAGCCATGAGAATTAACATCACCATGGAACTTCAGAAACTTACAGTCATATGAGACTTGCAGGAGCTTTTATCAGTGTGCACTCTCATGTCCTAAGCATGATTAAGAAACCATTGCAAACCTATTAGTATTCATGGACTGAATACCCATAAGATGGTAAGATAAAAGCCTTTCATCTGAGCACATCCTTAGATTTCAAGTGTTGCTCATTCCTAATACCAAGAATTATTGTTTCATTGCATCATCCCTGATTCCAGCTATTTTTGGCAACTAATTAAAAGCATATGCCTGAACCTTTTATGTATTTTGCCCTTATAATGAGACCTATTACTCTGGCTTATTCCATCCTTTTGAGTTCCAAAGTATCTTTCGAGTTACCATGGATACAAGGGATATGCTTTCTCCCACAACTGCTTTGTGTGCCTTATCGAACACCAGAAAACTGGCACAGTAGGGATCTGAGCCATCTATACAGGATGAATATCTAACCCCTTCAAGTGTTTGTCTTCCTCTCCCCACCTCCCCTCAAAAAATAAATTCAAGTATGCCATATACTACCATTTGTAATGAAATAAACAAGAGGGTTCTTTTCTATCTGGAATCCAGTACTTTTGCTCAAGGAAAACAAAATGAAAAAAGGTACAGACATAAATTAATTTAATCTGACCACCACTGAAACAGTGTTGAAATGAAAATGGGAGTACACAGAATTCATTCTGAGTTTGCTGTTTATTTTGAGTCGACAGAGTTTAAGTGTTTCTACATCAATATACCCACAGAAGATGTAAGACACAGCAAATCTTGGTGAGCATTTCTGAAAGAAGTTGCAGAAACATTGCATGAAACTCAGAGATTACACACAAACTAGAGTAAACAAAGCTCCCCTAAACTCCCTCTTTATACCAATTTCTTATGGACATTTTCAAATGCAGATTGCTTTCCAACAAGCTGGGAATAATTTGTACTAATTCAGTGTAGAAGAGGGCAGTTAAACAGATTTTTCCCATTATGTTTTTGTATTCTGACCTCTTCTTAAAAACAAAAGACTCTCACTGAGACAGCAAAATTTACACAGTATTTGAAAACCAACTGCTGACAGCATAATCTGAATTTATGTGTGAAAAGTAAAGAGGAATAACCAGAAGGAAAAATAAATTATTGTAATACGAACTTGATAGAGACTCAGAACTGTCTCCCAACTTTCAATGCATTAAATCATTGGAAAGACATCAACTGCATACGTGAGTGTCATGATGGAAACTAAGAGCAAGAAAGACAGTGAAGAATGAGCCAACAAATGCCGCTCTTGCCTCTTTTCCTCAGTTATCTAAACTTCTCTAAGTATTACAACAAAACACTCGACAAAAAACATACTTGGCTTCTTCATATCCACAGGCTCAACCCTGCTTTAAAATATAAAGATTTTGAGTTATAATATCTGAGCCAGAGATACTGATGCATTAACCCCAGAGTCTTGCCCTGGCTTGTATTATGAAATAACTGCATCATTCTGCAAGTTTTCCACAAGCATATATGAAGTAAAGAAATATTAAATATTTTCATTTTTCTAACTGTGTCAGTGTAGGCTAGACTTATATTTACCTGGATTTCTTATAACCTTTAAATTTAACTTCTAACTGTATCAAACTTCCTTTTGGGGACAAAGAAATCCACATAATGTTTTTACCGTGAATTTTCAATTAGAATTAAATCTCACTTCTTTTTTTGTCCCCTAAAAATTTCTTTTAAAAGTAACTGAAAGCTGGAGAACAAGGAAAAGGAACTCAAAACTGACTGCTACATTGTGGCATTTATGCTAAGTCATCTGTACTACCCAAATATTACAGTTCTGCAGTTTTATGTCAGAACCACTTACAAAAAAATAGAGCACCTGGAACAGTGGAGATATTTACAGAATGGCTCTGTACTCGGGCCATTACATTCACTGCTACACACGCTATTATTTCTCCTCTGTATCATATTCTCCTGGACTATCTTCACTGTGCACAAAAACACACAAGAGATTCCCCCAGTCCTCTCTGAGAAGAATTAAAGTGCAAAGTAGTCTTTTTTAAGGAAATAACTACCATTGTTATCATCCCTCTAAAGTTCTTCCTTTTCAAAATATCAAAGTTCTCTGGAAATTGCTGCTGTAGCTCCCTAGACCTCTGTGGCCAACAGATTGCCTTTAACACTCATGACAACTATTGTTGCTATTTCAAAAGATTTTCTTCTTCTAAAGTGCCTTCTCTTAACAGGAAAGAAATGGCACCAGGACAAACAGATAAGATTGAGAGCAGTGGTTCTCATTGCCAGTGAAAGGAATTTTGGTCTGAAAACAGTCAAGATAACAGCTATTATCAAATAGCAGGATGATGAGTTTCTCTGAAGGAGAGCCTTCAATGTCTGCCTCTTAACAGATTAACTATTCCTCAGTTAAGAGGGAAAATGACCATCAGCTCAAAGCACCTTTTCAAATTCTACCAGTACTACCCAAAAATTATCTGCTGGCCAAATTTTGTGTGGATATACAATTCATGAACCACAAGTTGAGAGGAAAAGAAAAATATATATCAGAGCAGTATATCAGAGAAGTATAATCAACTCCATCATCAAGAACAGCTTTTAAGTCATACATTTACTTGCAAATTTTCATGGGATTACTGCCATAGTAAGATGTAAGTAAACAAACATTTTAAAGTCCAGGGAAAAGACATCATTATTCTCTCTCCTTCTTATAATCTAAAAGTAGTTCCATTCTGGCATTATGTAAAGCATTTAACAAAGCCAAATACGAAGGATTCCAAGCAAAATAATTTTGAGAAAGTGGGTACAAATTAATGCAAAATTAGACTAGTTTTCTGGTTTGGATCCATCAGATGTTGAAAATAAGTGCAATAGTATTTTTCTGATTTTCATTCAACTCATCAAATTTCCACAAATGCTACAGGTGCAACAGAAACACTTGGATATATAATAACTCTTATAACACATAATATAATTATAATATAAAATGTAACATCGTTGACATCGGACTTTTCACTCCAGAGTAGTGTGGCTTTTTCTATTAAAATTCACAGGAAATTGGGCAAAATTCTAAAAAGATACTATCTGGTTTTAAATCTTACTAGCACAGAGCTGAGCATTTACAAACAAAGTTTCTGAAGACATTACTTCTACCACCAAACTACTGACTGCTGAAACACAGGGATAACCAAACAACTGAGCAGATATAACCATGAGCAGAAAGCCACAGAAAGTTTCAGCAAAATCAAATAACAATCCAAATCATATCTTCCTCAAAGATGAGAAGAAATTAGCCTGATCCCTAGGGTTAAGTCTTGACCAATTTAAACCAGAACAGATACAGCCCCTCTTTTTTTTGCCAAAAGTCGCAGAGTTGGTCCCGGCCTTTTGGTTCCGAGTGTGTTTTGTGGTACAGATGTCAATGCTTTGCAGCAGCCAACAGCACTTGTGTCACCTGTTCAAGTCACACACATCAGCTGTATTTGTTTGGGTTGAGCAGTTTCAAAGGAAAGAAAATCACACCTCAAGTCAGCCTCTTGAAGACATGAACCTTTTGTAGTTTCATTCTCCAAGATTTGGATTTTTCAGATACACATGCTCTTATCAGCTCTATTTTTAACCTGCCGCTCATATAGGATACTTAAAATTCTGAACATGTTTACATTATCCATCCAGCAGGCTAATGGAACTGCATACCAGACAGTCATGCATAATTCAAATCAATATCCTCAGGCTTGCAACTCTAAGTCAAAGCTGCCTTTAAATAAGCTGGGTGTGACTTTAACATGAATAAAATGTATCTAATTTTTAACCTTTATCTGACAAATTGATAAATTTGCAAAGGAATGTAATAGAACTTCTTTAAAAATTAAAACAATTAGGAAATCATGATAATTGAGAATCTTTTACAAAATACTTTTAAAGACAAAATTTAGAATCGTTCAACAAGACTGAAACCAAAGGTCAAAATAGAGAGGTGGGTCATTTGTATTTTTTTTCAAGCAAATTGTACAGATATATACACAAAAACACATGCTGCTGAACTATTAAGTGGTGAGAAGGTGAATGCAGCAGGATTTCCTATTTACAAATTTAAAGATCAAGCTTTAATTGAATTGGGCATAGGTGACCACATAGAAAATCTTACACCCAGTTAAGCATGTCTGCTAGCTTCTCTCAAAGGACCAGAATCAGAATTTCCATAATAAAATAATTTTCCCTTTGAGTTTTCCTATGTGCTGTCATGAGACCATGATTCCTTCATAGCAGATAACCTTTAGCTGTACCAAAATGACCAGAAGCACGGCAATTACATTAGCTAAGGATCTATTTCCAGCTTGTAAATACAGTGGAGGAAAGGTAATTGCAAACAAACCAACTCCACCCCCAAAACACCAAAAGCTCACCCCAAACCAAAAGGACACAAAGCAAAAAAATTACTTCAAGTTGTATAACATATCATGCTTACCCCTTTCCCCAAGGAAACTATTCCAGTAATTCCTAAAAGTTAGGATAACTTTATAAGACAAAAGTGTTCCAAGTAGCAAATAAGACCTTATTTTGCAAAAAAACAAATTACAGATCTTTGCCTCCACAGAAGCTACAGACACAAGGTTGTGTTGTTTACTCAGACACAATGTAGTCTCAAATTATATATGTGAAGTAGCTACGAAAATAGTTATCCTAACAATAAAATACATGTTATCAGATTAAAATGGTAACATCGTTCAACTGGTGTAAAGACAAAATATTCATTAAACCATTCCAAGAGAATACTTACAATATAGTTACAGAATGTCTATTAAATGGATACATATGCATAATGAAAACAATCTACATTAGGTAACAAAACAGAAAAAGAGTTCTGTTACAAAAAAACCCTGCTGTTCTTCTTTTACCAACGAGAAGGTTAAAATGTAATGTGATCAGAATGTAAACAAACAGTCCTAATGGTGACCTGTCCTTAACCTACAGGGAAAAGGCACAACTGAGAGGCAAACTTTAGTTTCAGACTACAGTTCAAAATCTCTTGATTTTAACCTTTAAATGTAAGAAGAATGCTCCGTTTATCTACAGCTGCTGTGGAGCAAGAACTGATAAGCCATTCTTTTGTAATATTCTTATGTAAAGTTCAAGATCAGTTTGAAAGGGGACTTGGGCAACCTGATCTAGTGGGTGGAATCCCTGCCCATGGTGGGGATTTGGAACCAGATGATCTTTAAGGTCCCTTCCAAACCAAAACATTCTATGATTCCATTCTATGAAAGATGCTCTAGATTTTAGTTCTCATATTTACCTAAACGGCTCCACTGCACTAATCAAGTAGCATGACTACTCTCAGGAGGTAAGCAGAGTCCTGGGTAAAACTCCTTTCTCCAGTGTATCTAATAATACTTACACAGAGATTTCCAGCCTACTGTTCAATCCTGTTTCTTAGTCACTCCTTCCATGATAGAGCCATGAACTCTCAGAATCAGCAAAAACACTTGGTTCATCAAGGAAAATGATCTTTTCTGCTGATATAGTACTATCTCTTGTGTTTATATCGCATAACAGTTCTACATTTTGTGAATGTAGAGCATCTATTTTAAATACGAACTATTTCAGTCACAAATATGTCTATGAACTTTTCCAAGTTAATGATCTTCTCATAAATTCCAGATTCAAATAGATGAGAGAGCTATTAAAAGAATAAGTTTACAATAAAATGAAAACTTTCCTGTTACCATTAACGTATGACTTAAATCACTTCAGAGATACCACATTGCTATGGGTAACCTTCTTCTAATTCTTCACATCAGTGGAAAGGGTATTTCTTCAAAGACTTCGAAATGCTGGCAGGAGAAACCTAATTTGAGAGATTGCTTTGCTCACTTTAGCACATCAGGAAAAAAGCCCTTTCCCATTGGAAGACAGTTTTTCCTCCTCTTTGGAGTTGGTCTAGCTGGAAAACGAATTTTTCTGTGGAAAATCTTGTCATCATCCCTAACTCCGATTTTTGTGACTAGGTTTCTTCTCTCAGCAGTAGATGACACGCATACTTTAACAGCATCTTTTTTTCCCAGCATCTCTGCTGCTCATGACAGGGCAAACCCATGATTTCAGAATTACCCAAATTCATTCTATCAAGCACTTTCATGTGTTTCCTTTGGTTGAAAAGACTGCACACAACTTTGATATCATCTGGCTTTTAAACTCACAAGTCCTCAATGCAAATCCATTCTCTTCCAAACTGTGTTTTAACTCAGACATGGATCTCCTTTGCATTTAAATTCCCTGTTTATGTCTTGCCTCCTCCATAATATTCCTCAAGAAAATTATACAAGTAATATTGAATTGCACACATACTTTCTACCCCCATCTGTAAATTCAGCCTATCCCAGGACTCAAGAATTTGTAAACATTATGAATATCTGCTATTCTTACATGTAAAGAAGCTAACCTCAACATGATCATAGCCCAATTACTTACATGAGAAGTTCCCTTCTATCAGGAACTTCTCACAAGACAAAGGGCTACACATTCTTGGGAAGGAAAAAAAAATGAATTCTGTAAAACTGAATAAAAGCCAGAGCAAGAGTTAATCCTTAAATCACCTTAGCCTCTGCAATGCTCAGCTGAGTATATTTTGTGGAAACATGCATCATAATTTCAAGCACTTAACAGAACTGTCTTCCCCTACTACAGAAGAACAATAGAGGTCTGTCATAATGCACTAGGAAGCTACTTTGGAACTCAAAAAAATCTCACTAAACCCCAAGCAAAACCCTCACTAAAGAAAAACCACAAGAAAACCCAAACCCACAGCATCACAGAAACTAAGTAGAAAGCATTACAAATCAAGTTAGTTCTGGACACTATTCTGCAGGTCTTTGAATTACAAAAGTATCTTTTTACCAAACTATCCTTAAATATTCCCTTGATATAGCAATGGATTCAACAGCCACACTCCCCAGAAGCTTCAAAATCACAAGACATTGTCATTCTCAGATTTTTAAGGGCTTGGAGCCAATGAAGTCTCATTTCAATTAACCAGAGGAGGCAGACACACATGATGAAGAATCAGAACTTTGTATCATTAGTATTGCATCAATGCACTCTCCCGTACTACAGGAAAATTTTTAATTACTCCTAGAATAAAAAATGACAAGGATAGATGCCCACATAATAGAAAAACAAGTATAAGGAAGCTGGACCAATTAAAGATATATTGTAACTAAAAAATCTCCCAAAATTTCCAAAAAGTGCATCAATAACATCAGTTGATGGCACACAAGTACTATCAGATAAGACACACGAGTATGAATATCTGGAGTATTCACAGCTGCAACATGACTCAGCCTTCAAAATACACTCTGAAGCACCTAGAAATACTGCTCTGAAGGTGTCTTAAGACTTGTCTTAAATCTCTTCAGTAAAGACCCTTTCAAAGTACCTTGAATGCACTATTTGAAGCCCTAAGCCTATCCAAAGTAGCAGGACAGAAGGAGCATTTACTTCCAATAGGTGTTATACCAGAGGAATCTCACAGGTAATCTGATAAAGACACGTCAGAAAAAAGTGGGTGGCCACTTTCTTTTTTAATACTCTTTTCACTGAATTTATTCATTTCTTTAAGGCACATTAGAGGCAAAAGAAGAGAAATAACTATTTAGGATGGAGTATTCAACTGAGCTTTCAGTCCTCTGGTGTGAATACCAGTACACAGTTCTTTTCCATGTCAGAGATCTTTTTTGCCTGTAATGCTTAGCATCTGAAATGTACAGAGAGACCAATTTTGAGAGAATTTTGTGGCCTTATTTTGCTGAACACAATACAGGCCCTCACTCTATAATTTCAAAACAGTAAGTTTTCATTCACACTTGGCTTGAAAATAGATCTACTTACATGCAAGGAATAATACAGAAACTAAACTGCAAAACATGGTTATCATGGAATTCTGGAACTGAGTGATTGATTTTTCCTCTCTCAGTCCATCCAACGGCTTTCACCTCAGCTTGGTACGTCTGAAGAAGTAGGATTCTGCTTCACAGAATGTATTTACCAATGAAAACTCGTCAGGTTGCTAAAACAGACTGGGGAGATTCACCTCTATACCAGTTCTGAGACGCTTGTGAAAGAGCTTTTAGTGTTTACATTGGAAAGATACTGAGAGGAAATCTCTATATATACTTTAAGTAATTCAGTGAGGAGACTTTTCCTGAGACATGAAAATTAACAAGAGAGAAAGAAAAGGCAAAAAGCTGCATAAAGAATTAGATCCAAGAGATTCCAGAAGAACAGTCGCCTTCACGTGCAAAGATTGACACGGAGGAACAAGGCAAACATATGTCCGCAGACACATCAACATAAAGTGCCAAAAGCCTAGAGAAGAATAGAAATGGAGAAGATAAACTACAAAAATAACCATATTCTACCTTCACAATATGGAAAAGATGGATAAAATCCAGTAGCATATGCCTGCTAGAGCAGCAGATTCTCATTTAAGAGAACTTATGTTTTCTCGCTGCAGTCTTTTAGTGCTTCCATATGTTTCAAAAAAACCTTGTGAAATGTAAGGCACTTGGGCCAATCTCAGAAATAACATGTCTTCAGCCAGGGGGCTTTACAAATCGAGAAGTTAGAAAAAGATTTTAAAACAGGCTGGAGATGGAACCTGTGGTGGTACTGAACTGGTAAACTATAGCTAAATAAAGTACATCTTAGTATATTAAATAAGGAAGTGAACTTACTCCTTCTCCCTTCATGACGTGACTTATTTTGCCTCAAAGTGGGATCAATCCCCCTAGCTTGCTCCTAGTCAGGAATTTTGCACAGCTGTTGAAGAAGTAATTCGGGCAAGACATGCTTTAAGCATATCACAAATTAACTATGAAAAAACCCAAACTGCTTTCTTCTCCTCTTCTACCTTTCTCATCTCAGGGTATTCAAAGAACCTTGATTTCAGAAGCAAAGAACCATCTATAGTTTTTGACATCTGCCTGGAAAACTGTAATTTTAACATATTTACTCTAACATTTCTAAGTTTAAAAACTTCAATTTTTAGGAATTTAGGGGACCGCTTCCTTAAAGAAAATGCATTGCCTGTGAAGCTGATGCAGATGATAAAAACACAACAACAGGTCTGTATAATGCTTGACTTTTCAAAGTTGAGGAAGCAGCCACTACAGGAGACAAAGAGGCCAATTCAATATAATATTGCATGTTTTTTTGAAATTCAAGTTATTAAGAAAGTATGGTTCATTTAAGATCCCAGTATAGATACTAAAAAATATTTCCAACTATGAAATACAAAGATTTCCAGTTTTAATTCCAGTTCTAAACATAAAATTTTTACACTTCCTTATTTAGATCCCTATTTCAATTCATAAACTCTTTGTTAGCAGAAATATCTTATGGTGCTATTTTTGCTTGCTTTTTTTCCCCTTTATTTTTTATTCTTTATTTTCTGAAATAGATGTGTAATATTACAGCCTATATTAATCCCCTCTTCCAAAATATTACAAATAGCTGGAGCACATAAAGGCAATACTACATATTCAACATACTGAAATGCTAGGAAATAATATAGGAAGTAGGATACACACTATAAAAACCTAAAAGGAAGTTTTGTCAGGAAAAGAGGAGAAAGAGGACACTTCAGTAAGTATCCATAATTTGCTGGATAATATTAGAAAGCACAAAAATAGTATTATTGGCAAAATTAAGATTTCAAACTTCAAGTTGACCCTGGAACTCTGGGCCTAAGCACAGAGACTGAGCCACACATCCTGTAGTTACACAGGTTTCTCTTTTCTTAGATTAAAATCTTTCTCTCTTTTGTGCAAGAGTTGAAAAATTCAGGTGTAAACCTCTGTACCATTTTATTTTTAATGTTGACATTTGTCATCAACTTGAGTTTCAAATGTATTAGGTTTTCCTCTAGTGATACTCTGGGATCAAGCCTGTCTATGAGGAGCTCACTGCAAAAGTTACATATTTACAACGGCTCAGTCTGTAGAAATACTTGCATCCAAGAACAGTAGCAATTTACTTTTCATTTTATATATATATATGTAAGTAAAACATACAAAAATCTAAATGCATCAAATGTGCAATACAAATATATAAAGTAGGTCAGACGCTGGCCATAAGCAGGTATTTGTGAATGAAAATTTAAACCCCTAAATTGCACAGAATTACCTAAAGTGCTACTAGAACATTCCATCACGAAAACACACCAACAAAGCCTGCAGAGCACACAGCTTTCTTCATTTCAGTATTAAAAACATTATACAAAATGCCATGTGAGTTCTGTATAAATAGGCTGAAAAGAAAGATTAATATGGCCATCTAGAGGAGAAAAGAATGATATGAAAACATACAACACAATTTTTCAGGCTTCAGAATATGATGCTTTTAGAGGCATGCAGCCAGAAAATGGATGTAATAAACTAATTATGGAATTGATCATAAGCAAACCTCAAAATAATATGTTCAGACATTTTGACCGTCTGAATGATGCAAACATATTAGTATTATACATGTTTTTAGCAAGGCAAGCAAAACATATAGGGTGTATTAATAGACAAGATTAAATTTTTGTCTCTTTGTTAAATTTTGTGTATGCAGAGTTAAGTACATACACATCTAAACAAACAAATTTAAAAAGTGAAGACAGCAGTACAGAGTAAACCGTTATCAGTAAAACTCTTCATTGACTCCTTTGAAAATACACAGCTCACTACTGCAAAATAGAACATGTGATAGAGATTAACTGCTGAAGAGAAAATATAGCAGAGAAATCCAAAATTTTCTGAAAATTAAATATCATTTTCACTACTCGTATTACTCTATCTTTGATGGAATTCATAGAGTCATGGAATAATGGAATGGTTTGTGTTGGAAGAGGCCTTACAGACTATCTCATTCCAACCTCCCTGCCCTGGACAGGGACACCTTCCACTAGACCACATTGCTCAGAGATCCATCCAACCTGGCCTGGAACACTGCCACGGATGGGGCACCCACAGCTTCTCTGGGCAACCTGTAGCCTTGCCACCCCCACAGAAAATAATTTTTTCCTAACTTCTAATCTAAACCTGCTCACTTTCAGTAGATTTTTTCAGGTCTCTTTAAAACCATTCCCCCTCGTCCTTATTCTTCATGATCGGGGGCTGCTGTACTAGCAACGAGCAGGAGGAAAACAGTGGTGAGATAAAACTTAATCCCGTCCTCTCATCACTTCTCTTTAACACTATCAAGTGTTACATGCTCAACATATGGACTGATCAGTGCCTTACAACGGAAGCGCAGCCAAAATGTTAGACTTAGAAACAGACATGATAAAGCACATATGAGAAAATAGAAGCACACGAAGTCAAATGCACTGACAATCTTTTCTCATATTAAACAATGTACGGAAATACATACTGCTTGTTCCACAAAAGAGTCAAGAAATGGTTCTATCATCTGTCTTTATGCTTTTTATGAAAATAATTCAATAGCCATAAAAGCCAGGTATTTAGCAAATAATTTCAGCATTCCCAGGGCATCATGTCTTCTACAGATTTTTTTCCAAGTTTAAGGAACTGTAAAGCTTTGCATTTTTAAAAATCACACTGAAACATCTGGAATGCTGATGTTTCTCCCCTGGAATCAGAGATTTTTAATGTCATCTGTTAAGTGAACTCTTTCTCTGAACACATATGAACTGCTTGGTAGTAATAATCCCTCATTTATTTCTGACTGCAGGCCTTCTTCATGAGGTTTTCACCTCTTTTCATTGAAGTTCTGTGCTGGGCAGCTTTCCCTCTGTAATGATCATCACATAAAGCATGCGCTGTCTCTTTCTCTATTCTAAAACATTTTTATCATCATGCAAAGATTCTTTGAAGTAATTTAGGATTAACATAAAAAGTACTAACACTAATTATTCCAGTGTGCCACCTTCAGGTCACTGAGAAGTGAAAAATGTTAGGTTGTAAATCTGTTGCCATGTCCAAAACTTTTTTTTAATAGTACTGAACATAATTTTGTTGAGAATAATGGATTAATAAAGTGAGAAAAACTCATCACTCAAACCTGCAAGCATTTTGCCAAACATACGCTGTAGAATGTTTGCAGGCTGTCAAAAAAATAACATTGCTGATTCTCAATTCCTTGTAAAATGTGGGAAGAGAACGCTCTCATAAGCAGCAGCAAAAGCAAAATACTGACATTAATAAAGTTTTTGTGCAAGCAGAAGTATGTGGCTAAAATTTTAAGTTTTTAAGTTAGAATGTTTTGATAGCTTTTGTTGTAGAAGTTTTTTTGCTTCCAAACCCCAAATGCTCTTTCATTACAACGAATTTTAAAATGAGGTTCATATCCAGCCTGCTTCCTGAATGGAGACAGCATTGAAAAGGAATAGCACCTGGTGACAGATCTATTTAGCAGAAGAATAACAAAAAAGGAGGAAGGGGTTAACAACTGTAACTTTCCCGATGCAATACTTGGACTTGCCAAAAAGGCTGTTTTGTAATCCTGATATGGATTTCCACACTGGAAACTGTCACTCCCCAGGATAAAAATTGGTGACCATAAACTCTGATGATTTAAGAGGATGATAAGGAACACAATAATAAAAATTTTTTAAAATTTGGATACAGGCTAGCATAATGCCTTTGAAGCTTAAATCTTACAGGGCCAAAGCAAAAAGCTCCGATGAACTCAGGACTTTTCACTGAGAAGATGAACTAGATTGGATAAAAAATTCTGAGCAATTGCAAAATAAAAAGAGGAATGTCATATGACTATGGCTATTTCAACAACTAGCCTCAGTAGTTTGCAGAGAGATAAATACCTTATTCTAGATATCTGAAAGGAGTCCTCCTGTATAATTCTTGTGTAATTGATATCTGGTATTATTTGCTAAGAATTTTTACGTCTCCTGTTGATATACATCATCATTCCTTCCCAACAGTGACACAAGCCATAAAAAAACCCTGAGTATCTTATCTTTCGTATTCCCCCCCACCAACACTGCTGAGAGATCTCAGGAGGTATCAAAACCAAACATACTTTTACTATTCCTATTCCTTCTCCATCACAGTGTTCAAGGATCAGTTCTTACCACCTCACCTCTGCATCTCCTTCAGTATTTGCTAGACTCCCTGCCTTCCTACAATTTAACAGCAAAGGAAAGAAACAAATTTGCTAATGATCAAAAAATATTCCTTTTTCTCTGCAACTTACTTTAACTATGGCTTTCATGTCCTTCAAGTCTTAGCTTGGAATCATGAATGACCATGTACTAATTTCAAATTTCAACAGCAGACAGATTTTTATATCATTTAATTATATCAAATTGTAGAAAATGTAAATTTTTTCAAGCCCATCTGGACTGTATAGAACATTCAAGGTGAAGCATCTTTTAATTACATGTATCCACTTTTTACTAGAAAACATCAAATACTAAAACACTTTTGCATTTTAACATACTAAAGGGAGACCAAAAATACCTTACTGTAACACAGCACCTGTATCAGAACCTGACTTTTACCTAACTTCCACAAAAGTTCACTTTTCTTGCTTGAAACTGGCTATAGACACAGATCTTGTCAAATATAAAAAGCATATTGACAAAATATGACAGCAGAATTCTCAGCCTCTACCTCAAGCTGTCACACCAACTTAAAAATCAAGAAATATATAGCATGTAAGAAAACATCCATTGTTTAAATCCAACTTTTAGCACCATGGAAAAACACATTAATCTAACCTTTGTAAAAATTTCTTTCTGTCATTTTAAGAGAAGAAAAGATACAGAACATTCCAGCAATGCACACTGCAATGACCACATGCACTGTAGCCAATAACCAACTTCATTTACTTTGCTGCTAGCATAGCTTATCAATACAGGAATAACATGTCTTCTTTTTATTCATAATACCACAAATTCAACAAGAGTTGCCATGTTTCCTTCCTAAATCAAAACAGTTTAAATTGCCCCAAAAATGAAATGAATAATGATAAAATTAAATGAAACTTAATGTAACAAGATATTGTATCATTTTTAGTATTTCTGGAAGAATGTATACAAGTGTGTGCTTTTCTTATTTTTTTTTTGAGCATGCACTAATATAAGAGGTGTCTGGATATTTCTTGCAGACATTGACTATTTGCTAGTCAAGCTGCTCTCATCTAGGACTTACTTATCCAGAACACAATTCTGAAATTTGGAATAAAAGGAAGGCTTTTAAATCACTCTTACCTTCATCTATTGAGGCTTCACTACTGTATCCATCATATTCTGCAGACAGGGGACTATATTTTTGTCTGGTTTCCCATATATAGTTTTTTTGCTGTCTGCCATCCACCACTGGCAGCCTGGAACTCTGGGTTCTAGACAAGGCCTCATGATATTTACCCAGTGCTTCATCTTCACTCTCAGATGATGAACCATGCTGGTCTTTACTCATATAAGAATTGTCTGTTTGAATAAAATAAAGCAAATCGACTACAGCTCAAAATAGAATACAAGAAAATAACCGTAAGAGGTTATCATTGAAGATATTTAAGCCATTTCAATTAAAATTTCTGTAATAATTTTAAAATATCTTGTAATTACAAGCATTGTGATTTTGTAATTGCTGAGAGCTGTTTTCATTTTCTAGAAGATCTGAAAGATCATTAAGCCCCAAAAAACCATTCTAACACTTATTCAACAGAAAACAGATCAATTCATGTAAGGCGGCACATAGACATTTCTGAAACCTCTCATTAAGTAGGAAAATGCTTAAAATAATTTATGTAAAGTAAATCCAACACTGCTGCAATACTACATTTGGATACCTAACACATCAAGCAAGCAGCTCCTGATCCTACATTCCCAGCTGATTTTTGCTCTGAGCATGTAGCATAGCATAGAAATGAAACTGATTTACAAAAAGAAGCCTACAACAAAATCATCTTTAGGATATTTATGCCAGTAGTGCTTAAACTCACAATAACAAATGGGAAAATGCTAGTGAAAGATGTTTGCATGCACAATTTCATTTAACTTACAATAAACCGCTCCTTGTTCAATAACTGAAATTAATGCAGATTTTTACTGCAGACATCTGGCAACCGCAAAAATTACATGGGAAAAAATTTATCTAGTTAATTCTTTTACAGCAGTTCTGTAGTGCCCACTCCTGTGGCCAACATTTTCCAACTACATCTCAAGCATGACTTCCTCCCACAAATCAAAGATTAGCTGCATTTTTATTTCTGTAAAGGGAAAATTTCCTCCTCCTCTTTTCCAAAGTTCAAATGGATTCTGCCCAAATTTAACATGCCTTGCAGAGGTTCTGTAGATCTCAGACTCTAAGAGGCCTTAAGAGTTCATGTAAACTCAAAAGAAGTCAGCATTACCTCCACTCTAAGAGCAAGCCTATGGTACCTGATTTGCCACTTGATTTCCATTACCAGCAGAGCTCTGAGCTGCCCATCATGCTGTTTTTCAGCTCCTGAATCTGAGGGAATGTTGTCTAACATGCTATGCAGCCTCAACTGCTTCTCCCCTCCCTGCTTTTATGCCCTCAGCTCTAGATCTCCATTTCCACTCCTGTTAGTGTCTGTCTTCATACCCAGTCAGTCTCACTCCTGTGGCTGGGTACTCCTGCTAAAGGAGAGATTCAGCTTACTCACAATTCAGACAGTTAAAATTAAATTAACTCAACGTATGCCAGCCATCTAGGCTATCTTACAGTCAAGTGTTTGCCTCTTAGTACTACAGAGGTCCATCCTTCCTACTTTTAGGAACCGCTTCCCACAGAGGTTTTTTTCTCCCTGGTACTCATACAGAAAAACCTCTGCTGCAAGTTTAGGTAAGAAATCTTTTGGAAAGTTGCATTTATACAAGTAAAATCCTATCCCAAGTTCCTGCCTCCCAGCCCCATACTCCAAGTTCTTGCTCCAAGCACCCACTTTCGGTCTCTTATAGTGATTTCCTCTATTCTCTTTGGTTATTCAATCCCAAAACCCCTTTACTTGCACCTAACCAACTACTCACGTAACCTTGGTCTTTCACCTTCAGTCTCTCCACCTTCACATGAAGTTACCAGCTCTCTCTCACCCATCCTAGTTCAAATCCCAATCTACCATGCGCATCATGTCCTATTTGTTCAGGAAGTTTCTGTCCTCACATTTATTCTCAGTTCTTCTGTTCAAACTCCCAGTGTCCTTCAGTAACTGTAAGTATCAAAGGCAGGGTAAGTCCTGCTCTGCTCTTCAATCCCTACAATGAAGCGTATGAGTGCAAATGGGATGGTCAGTGAATTTAACAAGCAAAGTATAAGAAGTGTTTACCATGTCTTTCCAAAAAGCAAACTTTCCAAAAATTTCCAACTTTGTCAAAGTTAAGTGTTTTTTCAAAGAAGAACATGGGCATCTCTGACACGGGAGAAGCGCTCTCCCACATTTCAAGCACATATTCCAATACACAAAGGTGCCACAGCATCTTTGCAAAGCTGATGTGAAATCTACTTATTTTTTTGCACAAATACCCAGCATGTTTTTCACATAATCAATTTTTGGAAACAGTTAAAGATTTTCAACTATAACTTAGGAAAAAAAACCAAACAACAGGATCCCAGACAGACAGAATGCCTAATTTACTCACAATTCTTTCAAATTTGGCACGCAATTTAGGAAACTCATAATAAGGTCTTGAAATGGAAAATGTCAGAAAACCGTAACTGGCTGTGAGGCTACCAGCTCTACACACAATTTGTACATCAACTTAATTTACTATTTATAGGTAAAACGGTGCCTTAAAAAACTGCTAAGGAGAAACTAGATCTTTCAGCTCTAGGCTATTAATTCAAGACTAGCAGATATGGTTCTTCCCATTTATGGATGGTTATAAAGCAAGCTCAATTTCACTGATCACTTATTGAAAATATCACACCAAGCAGGATATATTCTGGCTAACACATTCGCTGCAAGAAGCTGCCCAGAAAAAGGAGTCTCCTTTGCTGTAACACAGAGTAAAATTCTGTATCTCATATGGCCCTCCAGAGGTTGAAACCTGCCACATAGGAAACTTCTACAGATTTCCACATCTGTAATTAAAGCAGAGCAATATCAGGCCTAAAATACAGTGCCAGACATCAGTATTAGGTTCATCTTTTAACATTACAAGAAATCTATTCACAAATATGAAATCAGGTTCATTAATCAGCCTGCATAAAGAATGGAATAGCATAAAACATGGCAGCAACATGTTTAAAAGAGTTGAAACTTATGTCCCTAATAACACACTGACTTTTGTAAGGATCCAGAAGTTCTCAGTGATAGCAGTTTTTATTTTTTCTCCAGTTCCTATCATAAAAGAATGAGAATGTATACCATTATCATAAGTCATGAAGCAAGACCTCTTCAGAGGACTTAAAAACCTCCTTAAAGTTAAAACATAAGCTATCCATGCAAATATTTTTTTTAAGTTACAAAGCAGATTGGTTTCAGTTTCTTGGGAAAAAATAGCTTCCTGTACTTAAAAAAAAAAATCTCAGGGTTTTATGTCTTTGCTTGCCACTTACCATTTGACTTTTATAACTTATTTGGAAACTTGCCTAAGAGAATTTATGTTCTTAGTAAAACCTTTCCTTTATTTGGCTGACATGGGTCATGAACAATTACTAACCTATTGAAAACTATTAATTTGCTTATTATGGGACCTAAATGCCATTTTTGAGAGACTATACCTTACAAATATAGTATTATGTGAAGAAATAGATAATAGTTTATCATACAAACATGGAAAACACTCCTAATTCAAATTAAAAAAAAAACCAAACAAACAAAACCAAACCAAAACTCAACAAAGCAGATAACTGAAATTTTCAGATAAGGAAAACACACACAACTGAAGAAAAAAAATGTGTTTCTATTAGGAAACCATTCATTTCTTTAGAGAATCAGCACCTCTGGAAAAGCATGTGTTGCTTTCTAAAAATTTACTATGCAGCCTGCAAAAGTACGTAAAATTGCAAGGTTTTACTTCTTACTCACAAACTGTTATTGCAATTCCCTTATTGCACTAAGATTGGATGTCGAAGACGGCACACAAAGTATCCATAACAACAACACACAGGTTTTCTTTTAAGACTCCAACTTTAAGACAAGACTCCTTCACTTCTTTCTATACTTAAAATTGCTTAATTGTCATTTCTCATTGAGTGTCTCATTTCTCATTGTGTATTGAAATCATTATCTTACATATTCCAGAAATATTCTGAAGATCTACTGTAATGTAAATTCAAAAGAAGTTATTTCATTTCTCGTCATAGCACATCTTATGCAATGCTTTTAAAAGAAACGAAATAAAAATCACTTTCACAGAACAAGTATTAATTTCCAGTATTAATTAATTCATAGTTTTCAGCAGAAACTGAAAGGCATAGAAACACCACAAGGCAGAGAAGGCAAGAAAAACCGTATACAGAAAGAATAAAGTTAGAACATAGAAAAGGCATTTATTAATCAGTTCCTTTAAGTAATACTTTGGAAAGTAACTAACTTCCAAGAAGTATCAACATAATTAGAAAATGAAGCACTGAAACAAACAAACCTACTTTCACTCACAGGAAATGCTATTACTAAATGTGTGAATTAGGTGAAAAAAGTAGGAAATATCCTAAGTTTCAGGAAAGGCTGAAGAATTCAGTTTGCTGACAGACTCCTCACCTTTTCCTGCTGTCTTCTTATTACACAGCTCTCTTTCTAACTGCTTTGAGTTTTTCCTTTTACCCTCATTCGCAATTGTAGTTGACACATTGCCTTCATCCTTTGAGATGGGTTTTCCTTTTCTGTCAAAGAAGGCTTCAGATTTCTTTTCTTTGGTTTCATTAAGGCAATTGGGATGGTCACTGTGCATCTTCTTCAAGCTGGAGCCTGATAATTTCTCTTTCTGTACTTCAAGTTTTGTTTCTAAATCTTGGGAAACATTCATACTGTGCGCTTTACCAGAACTTTTAAAATCAACTCCAGGTGACTGTCGTTTGATTTTTTTATGCATGTGATTCTTAGAATTATCTGATACTGCATATAGACAATTATCTTGCTCCTCAATAGATTGCTCCACTGTAAATTTATTACTTTTCAGGTTACTATCCTCATCATTTATGAAACACTCACTTCCCCCTACTGCTTCCCTTTTAAAAGGTCCTCCTAGAGTCTTCAAATCCTGAGGTACTTCTGTATCACTGACAGCATTATTATTATCTGTGCCTCTTAACTGGCACTGGTTTTTGTTCGAGACATGGTCAGATATTCCAACTTGACTTGTACCTTTTTTTACAGAATCTAACGAATTGGAATTATGAGTCTCTTTACGTTCTGCAGCACCTCTCTTTGTTTTCATATTAATTTCCTGAGAATGAGTTGATGATGGTGTGTATTCCTCTCTGCCTTCCACAGGTTTATCGCTCTGTATTTTGGAGCTGTCATCTTCTGCCCGCAGGCCATTGATCATGCTCGTTACTTGCTCTGTCACTGAGTCAGCTACAGAGTAGCCGACCTCGCCAACAACACTGGCCAGGTCATCCACAGCACTGCTGAGCGTGTCCACCAGGGAAGATACGGAGGGAAGGTTCAGATTTTGGTGAAGGTTTCTAAAAAACGCCATTTCTCCAGCCTATTCAGCAACAGCTTTTAATAGTGAGAGGTCCTCTGTTTCACAAACCGATCATCTCTGTTTCTCCAGCTTCAATTTCAGAGCTATTTGCCTTTGCTATCTCAAAAATCAATACATTTACCAGGGGAAGTTGCAGCTTTCCTCTTTTCATTCAATATGCATTGAAAATAATAAGAAAACAGCTAAATAAATATCTTGAAATGAAGCCACAATCAGCCAGCAAAACCACAGTTTTTCATCAAATGCAGCATCAACTAGCCATAATAAAATTCATTACTTTCAAAAGCAAGACAACTGTGTGGATTTTTTTTTTATTCTAACCTGCAAAGAAGAAGTTGTGAGACATTTAAATTATATCCTTTCATCCATGTCACACTAAAACAAGCTTTTAACATAACACAACACACATCGTGGAGACTTCTTCACCCCAAAATATTTGTTGTCTTTTACATAAGGTAAGATATTTTGGAACACCAAGACTTGTTTTGTAGCAAAAAAGAAAGTTCATGACAGACAATTTCTGGGGGGAAAAGATTTTTTTCTTCCTAGAAAACTGAAAATAAAAATTTAGCTCCATCTTTTAAAGAAGTAGAGGGGAAGAAGGCCTCTTCAATTTCATATTCTGTTCTCTGGTGCCTGTCTCTTTCTCTCAAGTCAGCTAACAAAGCCTGTTTAATTTTCACAGCACAAAAGTAGGAAGAGGTTGTTTTACTAACCTTCAATATCTTTTTCAAGGTCTAATTTCTTTCAATTCACATGATCCTTAAAGACCTTGTCGTATTAAAAAATATCCAATAATGTGTTAGTCAGATATAAGATGTCACTAAAATTCTTCTTTAATATTATTTTCCAGGTGAATAAAAGCAAGACCTTACCCAAAGTATGGGGAAGGATTTTACAGGCTGAGTAAAAATCCCTTAATCCCATTCACAATTTACTTGAAAAGACTTAATTATACAAAATTATGGGATGTTTAAAATAAGTTCAAGAGTATTCTCAGAGTGCAAGAGAAGCATCTCCCCATGCAATCTCTTTGGTTATGTAGCTGTTGAATTTCTGTGGCTTGTGGACACAAAGATTTGTTCCTTTCCAAGTACTGCAGTTACAGGAAAAGCAAACATCGTTGTGTTGCTACATCTTTGTAAAATGTGCATTCTTATAATTAAGTTTAGTACACTGTATGTCAGATACTTACAAAGTTTATCTTGTGAATTCTTTCTTGTAGTGTATCCTGAATCGAGATCTGGGAAACCACTAACATTTTCAAAACACATCTTCTTATTAATATATAGGAAAAGTAGCAACATGAGAATAATGAACACTCCGACTGCAGACAGGAATCCAATTGCTTCAGGAGATACTAAAAGAAACAGAAAGAAACACATTTTTTAAAACCTTGTAAAAGTTTGCAAAGCTGTAATATTATGATCAGAATTGATCATTAATAAATACCTCAAAAGATGCAAATACATATGCAAAATATAATTAAACTCCCACCATTTAAATAACTAAAACCCCACCATATAAGTCTGAGTTAATTATTAATCATCTTTTCACAGAACAGAGAAGATTTGGTCCTAATCCGAGAGGGACTGACACTGCGAGCAAGAGGTTCTGATGGAGGACTGGATAGTCTCTGTAGAAAAATGGGGAGATTATCAGAAGCTGCTAAGACCAATGATTTCTGATGGAACACCTGAGAGACAGAGCACTGGAAAGGAGCTAAGAGCATCCCATCTTCTGGAGGTTTGGCTGCCTCTGCTCCAGGCCAGCTCTGAGACAGTGCTGCCAAGGAGGGACTGAGCCCTTGCCCTGTCCACCTTGTTATGTTCAGCACCTGGCTCCCCTTCCCTCAGGGACCACCTGGCCCATGCTGCTCCCTGACAAGAGGATACTTAAAGAGCAAAAAACAGAATGAGAAAAACCATGTAAGTTCACTTGCATGTGAACCAAGAAAGAGCTAAGTGGAATAGAGATAAAGCACACTTAAAACCAGGTGGAGGGGAAAAAAGGCCAAAGCAGACTGGTATGTCTTAGAGAGTACGTAAAATAAAGAATATGTAATTGCTATTAAGCAGATAACTGAAAGGCAGTGTTGGGGATCTCCAGCAGGTGTAGAATCTTCCAAGTCCCTCAGTACCTAACATCAATTATACCATTTAAGACCAAGATTATCAAGGAGCAGGTTTTAGAAATATGAAATCTGCAAATGGATGTAGCAAACTGCAGCAACGGGGAAAGAGTATTTAAAGGGTAGCTTGTTTATTAGAAAGGAGACTGGGTAGAGAAAGGGATATAGAAGAGCAGCAAAATCAAGAGCCCAGAAATGCAAGAAATAAGTAACAACTCACAAAGGCGGTTAAAGACCAAGAGAGGGCAGATCTTTTGAAAGGAGTGCAGATGCCCACAGACTATAATGAAGCTGAGATGCTTCATTAATAAAGGCTGCCAGGATGTCAGAGGGAAGTCCCTTAGGAAACCCAGTGGACTCTCCACAAGGTTCACATTCAAAAAACTTGAAGTGAGAAGTTAAAACGGTGACAGAACTGCAAATTTGTTCTGAGAAAGGGTGGGAGGTTAAAGTGGAGGGTTATAAAACTGCAATTCAATAATATTTGGGTGCAATTTATAGGCAAAAATGTGATAGAACTCAATAACTACATGCAATTAACAACTATGTATTACAGAACTGTAAGTGATTCCTAGTGACATGTAACAGACTAATTAACCTGTTAACCGGTTTATTAGTAGTGTACTGATAATTAAGAAACATTATAGGTTCAGTTATGTCTCAAACCTGCATTCTAAACAGGGAGAGTAGTACCTAAGAGTGGATTTTGTGGCCACAACACACAGACAACACATCTTTCAGTGCTGAACACAACTGCATTCGTCCGGATGAAAGCTGGGATTTCATATATCCCTTTCTTCCTGCTGACTTTGCAAGACTCTATACTCAACACCTTAAATCTCATTCTTGGGGGTTGATTTTTTTTTTCTATTTAATAAAGATTTATGAAGCTTTATCAGATTTATAAATTCTGTTTGCCAAGATCTTGGCACTTCACTTTAGGACCATAATAATGCTGCATGGTAACATCTTTCACTATGTAAAAAGGAGTGGGATTAAAGAAAAGTTGGCAACAGACTCTGCATTCTCAGAGATGCAATACAAAAGGACAAGACGCAGGAGGCCGAAATAACTACAAGAAAAATTCCAATTGGAGTTGAGGCGGGAAAAATCCAGAACGAGAGGAATTTATCACTGGAACAGATTGCCTAGATCAGTTATAGAATCCAACTTCAATGTTATCCCTGCTTTGAGCAGGGGACTGAACTGCAAATTACTTTCCCAGGAGGCTTCCAAATGAAATCATTCTCTGATTCGACATATGCCCTTTGTAAATCTGGGCTCATACATCTATGTAAAAGTACTCACTGAGAAACACATGCAGTTCCACAACCTCCTCAGCTCGTTTTGCAGGATGGCAGGGAACATTTGTGTCTGTGGTGCTGTTCTTAAATTATTACACAGGTGTCTTTTAAATCCGATAAAGAAAGAAAGATCCAAAGAAACGTGCCTTCCACCATGAAAAACTAATTGGACAGATTTGAACTTCTGTTTTGAGCTGGACATCCAGACCTATCTAAAACTGACAATTATTTTCACTTCACTTCTTACCTCTGACCCGAAGAGATCATGTAACATTTTGCCTACACCACCCTTGAAAATTTTCCCATGAAAAGGAACTTGCCAACAACTCCAACTTGCCAACAACTTCAAATGAGACATCCTGCCACATCAAGATGGGTAACAAGGTGAGAAAAGAGGATTTCTAATCTGGAGCAGAGAGGAAAGGCAACTAATTTTTTTTTAATTAATATTTTAATTATCGTGAACTTTGGCATGTGTCAGGCATTCATTTATTGTTTGGCAGGTGTCTATTTACCATTTTCATGGAATCTTCCCACATACAGGAATACTCTGAGATTTGACAAAAGCCTCAGTTCATATATATTAATTTTTGACCTCAAAGCTTAACAGATGAAATCTCCCAAAGTTCTGCTGGCAGTAAGCATGCTCCCACCCCTTCCAAGACTGCATATGGATAGCTGAGAATGTCTGGGGCTATTGGAAAAACACCAAATTTTCCCTGAATTATTTATCCTGACCCAAATGAGACTAGAGACTGGGTCCAAAGCAGAAAATCTTCATTCTTAAATAACTTCCAGCCATAACACCTATCACACGGAGAGGCAGTGGCAGAAAAGGCAGCAAGAGGAAACTGCGATTCTCCAGAACACAGGGACCAGCAGAAGTGAGAGTGCAGTAGAAGGTGGCACAGGTTAATGATGTTCAGGGAGGAAATCAGAGATATGAAGAACTTGCAACACCAAGATGGGTTGCACAGAACAAGTCAGAAAGTGATGAGAAGGTGAAAAAGAAGACAGATCAGAAGGCAGATAAATGGTCATGGGACCATTGAATGAACTATGAGAATGATTACTTTATTATTGGAGCAGGCTGTCCTAAGCAACTTTGCCTGAATTCAGACTGCTTTAAGCAGGAGATTTAACTGAATTCCAGTCATGGAATGATTCTCAATAAATGGCAGTGACAGTCTCCTTCTAACAGGATAGATTAACTGTACAACATCTTCAGGGAAAAACACTCTCCCATATGTCCCATTTGATGTAGGTTTAAATTGCAATTTAAAAATTTTTATTTATGCTTATATTGTTCAGCAATCAAACTGCTTTGATCCATCAAAATATGTGCTTAAGGAAGTTAACCACAACCTAAAAGGAACTTGAAAACTGAATAATTTGGGGGTTTGTTCTCCAGTACTTCCCAGATAATAAGGAGTTAAAAAAAAGCACTGTCTGAAAGCCTTATAGTTCTCTATGGAAACACAGTATCTGATGACATTTTCCTGGAGTGAAAAAAGAAACATTGGCTGATACCTTGCAAAAAGAATGAAACTTTAACTGCAGCAAGACTAATTAATTATTTATGTAATTCAGCGTGAACATAGGACTTGAAAATTGTATTTCTGTATCAATTTGCACTCATGTAAAGAGTCTTAGAATACTTGTTCATAGATTAGGTAAATTATCAAACTGAAATCCTGTAACGTATTACCACTATAAAGCCAGGGAAAAAAAATGTACTTCAATTTTCCACATGAAATGTGTACAGATTCCCATCTATGAATACAGGTTTTATACATCACATTAATCCTTCAGTTAGTTTCTCACAGCTGAAGTGTCAAGCAGGTATACTTCATAGACAGAAAAAAATAAAAATATCTTTTTTGCATAAAAAATGCATCTATGCTGCATTCACGATCAGAATTATTTTGATTTAAAACACACTATCAAATTCTGATTTGTCTGGGCATTAATTGTACCATGGAAAGCATTTTTAAAACTCTCAGAGGTTCTCAGTGGTTTCTTCTACTATCGGAAACCAGTAAAAAAGCAGTATATTCTCATAGTCATACTTTAAGTTCTAATGTCCTACTTGTATAAACTTCATAATTATCCTCGGTTCTTAAGAAAAACAACTATGAAATTCTAAATTTATGTTTGAAATTCATTATGATATAAGGCAGTTTTAGACATATTAAAAGAACAAATGTCTTTCTACAAAGTTTCCAAGACTAATTGAATTCCTGGCTACAGAAGTGGCATAGAAAGTCATAGTCATTACAGAAGTATTACATTAGCATCACTTTAATTCCATTTTGTTGTTATCATCACTAGAATCAAAAGTATTAGAACACAGAAACTTACCATCTCTTCATCTTAAATATCAAATTAGCACCTCTTTCTCAAATAATAACTTCCCTGTTATGAAATAATTTTTCATTTCCAAAAAATGTTTCAAACTCTTCAGAAAATAATGGCATCTTCAAATAAATATCACCAAAGCAACAAAAATCCTCAGACATTTTACAAATATGAAACGGTTTTTATTTTAAATTGAAAAGCATTTCATATTTTAATATGTATCTAGCCCCAAACTGTATTAATACCCAGTCAATTATTTTTTGACCTTTCACACTCTACATCATACTACTCACTTAGCTAGTAACATACAAAGCCACACAGTTATCTTAGTGATGTTTCAATTATTCATTTATAAATGCAATACTATCTCTTCCATACACAAATTAAGTAACTAGGGGGTATGATCTGAAAAATGCCAATTACCTTCAGAATCCTAGCACAAAAAAAAATTGGAATTAAACATGTAAGCTTGCTTTTATTTATAACTTGGGTTTGGGGGGGTGTTTTACAACTTGATCTATTATATTTTAGCCCTTTAAATTCTTTTAAATATACAGGACTGCAGTTTTGTATTTAGTCCTGAAGAAGAATGATTTACTGCTATTCATTTTTTACACCATTACATCTTGACATTCCATGGAAATAATCTATGCTGTCCAGCTCAAAACATTTTCATCCAAATGCCATTCACTGCTGCTTGTCACTTCTTTCCAACTTTGCGACTTGCACAAGAAATTAACGTATTTTTAGAAAGCTGAGCAGGTTACTGAGTGACACAACAAGATTTGTGCCTTGATCGCCTTTTGCCATGCTTGAATTATTTATCTCCAAACAGGATGTATTTATTTCTCACAGACATCTCATGTCATAACAGAAAAAACCAAATGAATCCCTCAACACCTCCGTCTGCTCACAAGTGAAATACTTTGGTCTGACTGGTTATTCAAAAGGAGTATGGACTGTACTTTCATACGTGTCAATTTACATGTAATTTTTTTCTTGCCAATCACATAGGATTGTCTCTTCTCCAAAAGTGAGTAACTGAACTTGAAGGCTACCTAAGATCTGGTGCTCTTTCTAAACAGCTTTTCTTTGACAATGCAAACTCAATACACAACGTTTCGCAGCAATTTGCGAATCTGTACATAATTAGTATCTTTCTGTTTGCTGGAGTAGTTGAAGAAGCAACAAGAGAATACAATCTTTTTTACCTAAACAAAATGCTACACCTACAGGGTACACCTACATTTTATCCACTGTTGCCTTAAACATGAAATTTTTGACTACCTGCACTGCTTCCCAAACATGAACTATATATGGCAGCATCACTATCAGAATGCTTTCCCATATAAAAACCAGAAGCAAGTGTACCACAAAAATTGACTAGCTGATGTCGCTGCTAAAAATCAGTGACAGCCAATGAACTCTAAACACTTTACTGAACATGTCAAAAGACAAAATTCCAAACATATATCCTGTGATTCCTGTTTTATTCTTTCTTCTATCTGCCATATAAAACACTGGAGTTACGTAATTCTCTTCTACAAATTTACCTATTTCTTCTATGTTTTGCCAAAACAAACATCAGCAAATCTTTTAGCTCAACATAAAACACACAATTACATCTCACATATCAATGCTTTTAATTTTTTATATGCATTTACGTTACATTAAAACTGAAACTTTTCTGTATAAAGATGCTGCCCCCTCCAATTCAAACTTGCATTTTGCCTTTCCTTATGCAGCATAGACTTCTTCCCTTGGCCCACTACTCATGGCTACATCTGGCAGCATACTATGCTAAATACATTTTATTCTGCCAGTCTTATGATGTTCCTTCCTCTGGGTTTGTTGCTCCTGCATCTTGCACTTCGTTGTACAGCAAGTTTATGCACTCTCCAGTACAAATTGCAACATGAGCTACCTGTACTTCAACATTCTAAGTATCCGCATCCAGGCTGTAATGCTGAGTGAGACGCAATTTCAAATGAGCGTGAACTTGAAACGACAACTCAATTTAATTTCAGTGCAAAGCTGAGAAGAGCGTCGCATTTCCTAAATAAGAAAATTATTAACAATTTTAGCAACATGAACCTATCAGAAGTTTTTTAAGACTGACAGAATGAAACGAGGATGAAAGTGCTCATTTAACTTTTTATTTGGAATAACAATGCCCTTTAAATAGACCTTTCAAAGAAACACTGAGGAAAACACAAAACTTATATTACCTGAAGTAATACATGATGCCACTTCTGGATTAATTTCTACAAAATGTCATCTTAAGCAAAAAATAAATGTGTTTGTTTACATTAAAAGCTTACTGTAATTAGTGTATCATGAAAGCTACACTGGTCTAACTCCACTGTCACCCCTCCGCCAGCAGAAATTTATCAGATATAATAGCAAATTTTTTTAACATTCAGTTTTTTTAACATGTCACTTCCCCCTGGTTGAGGGATAATATGCACTGCTACGGAGACAAAGCAGAACTTCTTTTTCTTTTTGTTGTCTTAATATCTAATTACAAGGACTAATGAGAAAAACACAATTTAACATCTAGATTCCAGGAATTCTTACACACAGGAAGAAATTCTAGAATGTATTTTAATTTAAAAATTCAGTTTATTTTATTTTATTACAATCAATTAAATTACTTAACTAAATATGTACATCAAAAAGAGTTCATTTACTTCATAAAACACAATCATAAAATATCCTGAGTTGGAAGAGACCCAAAAGGATCATCAAAGTCCAATTCTTAGCTCTACAGCACCATCCCATACAAGAGCATTATCCAAGCACTTCTTGAGCCCTGCCAGGGTTCATGCTGTGACCATTGCCCTGGGGAGCTGTTCCAGTACCCAACCACCCTCTGGGTGAAGAACCTTTTCCCAATATCCAACCTAAACCTCCCCTGACACAGCTTCAGGCCACTCCCTCGGGTCCTGTCACTGTCACCACAGAGAAGAGATCAGTGCCTGCCCCTCCTCTTCCCCTCACAAGGGAACTGTAGACCCCAATGAAGTCTCCCCTCAGTCTCCTCCTCTCCAGGCTGAACAGACCAAGTGACCTCCGCCACTTCTAACTCACAGTTTATGACAAAACTGGCTTGGTTCATTAAACTAACTAATCACACACATAACTGAAGAAAAATACTTGTGGCAGCTCTAGTACTGCCTCTACACACTGTCTTTTTCAGGATTCTCTTCCCTTTCTTTTAAAATACCACACTTAAACTGTCTTTTGGTGATAAATTTAATTACAAGAAAAACAGGACCCTTGGCTCCAAAATACCACTGATCTAAGAAAGAATTTACGAATAACTGAAGCCACAGTCTGAGATGGAGATTTAAACTTTTGACAGAAATCTTTTAATTCCTAAATCCTTATGTGCCGAAAAAGTTGTCAGCCTGCCATCCCTGCTGATTTACCAGTCCCTCAATGCCTTTTCTCTCTTACATGGAATTCATCTCTGATTAAGTAGTATCTCACAACAGAAACAGTGAAGGAAGCATCACATTTGCCACTTGGAATAGACACTGATCATGGAATCATCTTGATTACCTCCAAATCCCAATAATCTCTTGCAATTACATAGCATATTACATGACTATTATCCACGCAGTGGGTACGAGAACAGCAGTGATTATAATTTTTTAAATGGTATTCTCAAATAATCCTCCCAAAGCAAAAGTATTAAAGACCCACAGGGGTCTAGAGACTTGCGGTTTAGAAGTTCCTACCCATTAAAAAGTAGCTCTCCACTATGAGGAAAGAAAAACAATCTATGTAATAAAAATATTTTAAAACCTCATTTTTCCCTATCAGACACTATAATTAACAACAAAGCATGAGACAATCCATGTAATCCAGCAGTAATTAACCAGGATATACTGCAAAGTACTGCGTGGTAAAAATGATTATATGAACATGAGAACTTGAGTGAAGAAAGGTCAGGGTTTGGATACAGCAAAGTTCTTACACAGAACTTGCCACAGAAGAAAAGACACTACCGTAGCTGGAGTTAAGTGCTGCTTTCCAGAAGAGCACTTTCCCCAGCAGCTGCTGCTTTCCAGAAGACTCCAAACACAGGAGAACACACAGAAATAATATTCTGTTTTCTGTATGGGCATCAGTAAGCTTTGTTTTTACTTTGTATTAAATTTTCTCTAACCCAAACCATGTACATACAGATTATTTTTCCAACAGAGTGCAAAATTCAGTATGCATTCTGGTGGTGTTAAAATTAACATTATTACTTTGGGGTTTTTTAAACATAATAAATATCTCCCAAGTCTATGAAGTTTAGTATTCATGGGATACAAAATTTTTTCAAGCCTTGAAAAAAAGGTATTAATTACTATTTTCTTCATATATTATAAAAGTGGCTTTAATTGTTTATCCTTTCTTAATGAAGAGTTTTTATTCCTCTTTGTAAAAAGAGAAAGTGCACTTTACTTTGCACTGTCCAAATCCGAACTCCTAAATGAGTATAGAAACAACATATATTTACATTTTACGTTAACGTGAGGTTACCTAATTTAAAGAAATTTGCTACCATCTGTGGCATCGCCCTTCTCTCGATGAAGAACAAGTAGTTCTACCAATTGGATGACAGAAGGGAGAAAGGGGAAAATTATTTTATTTCTTTTTCAGAGGCAGTTACTTAGTGTAGACTATCACAAATTGCATAAGATAACTTGAGTATCAGACGCAGTTGACTTTCAACATAATAATGTTTCTACTGTAAAATGAAACAAATGAATAAATGGGGTTTTTTTCCCATTTGGATTAAATGCAGTTGGCAGCTTAACATTCAGACACATGCAAATGGATAAGGACAGTTGACCAGAACATTAAAGAGGAACAGTTCTACTTAAAACATACTTCTGACAAAGCAAAAATTCACACCTTCTTATCTTTTCAAAATTATTATTACCAGTGACAATTTTCATTGTCAGACGAAGACTTTGTCTTTTTGCAACTTCTCTTTTACATATTAAAGAGAGCACTTCTGTTCCATTATTAGTCACAAAGTCAGTTTGCTGAATAATTTCCTTTGTTTGCAAGACTGCCACAACAATAGAAAGAAAAGAACATCTTGCAAAAGAAAAAAAGGGCTTAAAAATAATTTTTAAACATCTGTGCAACTCAGCCCTTACTCGGATACTCAATCTACATTTCCATGAATTAAATACAAAACACACTGCTGAGTTAGAAGCATCACTTTGCACTACTTCAAAAATAAACAAGTGAAAAATCTTGCGTGAAAGAGACCTAAAAATAATATGGCCATATATTTCCTCCTTTAATGTCACTTACATGTCACACAGTGAATACATAGTAGAATATATTAAAGAGGAGTTTCTTCAGTTACAGCTCAATATCGTAAACACTCATCACAAATCTGTCTTGTTTGTACAAACAGAACCTGAAACAGCCTTAATTAAAACATTACTAAATCTAACAACAGTGAATTCCAAGTTAGACTTGCAGCTGCACTATACAGCTAAAAAAGATGTATCTTTCTCAAGTCTCATCTCAAGTTCCCTGAATTCTTTTAGGTCCATAGCAAATAACCAAAGGAACAACTTAACACAAATCTCCGGCCCCCCTCAAAAACAGCTGGATCCTAGGAAGATATCCAACAAATAGGCAACCTGCTAACTGAGTAGTTTCAGAAAATCTCTGTCACCTTCTGCTGTCAAAAACTAAGCAGGACTCTTCTTTCCCTAGTCAGGCCTTCAATTTGCATTGTCAGACACTGAATAAGTGTGTGTACACAAACTTGCATTAAATAATAGAAGTAAACAAGAAGTTAATTTATAATAAAAGCAAGAATCTATTTTTCCTTTTCTCCAGTTTCCAGATTTCAACAATGTGTAAATATAAAACTGCACGAACAGTTCAATTACTTAACCATGTTAAACATAGCAGACACAAATTTCAGTGCTTCTCTAATAGCTGATCATACATATTTAAAGTTCTTTCTGATAGCTGGGAAGTGACTTGTTCAGTATTTTGTAGCTATTAGATGTTATATAACAGCCACAAAATACTCACATTTTGAGGACACACACTCCCTATATTTATGCATTTAGAAGAAGCCTCTTTAAAAATACATAAGAATTAGTTTTAAAGCCTTTCCAGAAAAGCCTATCAGTCTCCTTACTCCTGATGAGCTCTTTGCAGGTTCTTCTCAAAACTGTATGAATTTGCTAAAAGGAAACCAAATAACAAAACTCTATAAAAGTAGCACAATCCTTCTTGTGCAGCCTAGAAGGGGACCCACCACCCTCTCTCTTGGGCAGCTACAAAACTGTAACAACATTAACGTGTTACAGGAGGAGGCCTGTGCCAGACAATGCAACTTCTTTGGGTAGCAAATCTGAGTCCTGTCTCGATACCATATAGAGATCACATTCCCAGTAGAACCGACATCATCTCAGCAATTCAATTAACATTATAACCGGTACTTGCAAACCTTTGAGTCTACGGTTTTAACTAATCTGAGAAATACAAAACCTAAAAAAAACAGGGAAAGTGAGGTTTCAACTTATTTTCATTTTTATGGCAGAATAATCTTAGAGCAGACATTTGCTTCTCAAGGCTTAGGTTTACAGTTAGGTTTTTAACTTTTTTTAGGTAAAGTTCTCGCTTTAACCACAGCTAAGTTTTCATTAGGTTATTTGAGCTAAATTGGGTAGTCATACATAGCTTTGCAGACCTTTCTGGTCCCTTTACACATGTCATCATCTGACACTCCAAGGTTCCCATTTTCCTAACAAAAAATTAAAGGACAGGCAAGAAAAAAACAATTTAGGAATGTGTTACTTTGCTAACTAGAAAGAAAAAATAACCACCAGCAACAGGTGTCCTTCAAGTCACATAACCCCCATATAAATTGTAATTACATTCCATCACTTGAAACCGGAAAGGTTTCCCATGTATTATTCATAGAAAACAGATGCTTGCTCGCATGCTTACTTTTCCCTTTTCCCTATTCAGTACAGGAAAAACAAGACGGAACATCGCCATTGATCCTATTAGTTGCTTCTCAACAACCACGTATTTGGAAGGACTGTAAGAAAGATGGACAGACAAGCAAAGCACAAGTGCACACTGGAAGAACTCCAGTTACTTAATGCAGGCTATTTACTACTAATGTTCCTTCCAGAGGTTCAACATGGGTACTCCAACTCCAGTCACAGGGCAGTCACAGTTACCCACCAGAAAGCACAAGAGGCTTTCAGGCAAATAGCAAATAGAGAACCATTCTGTCAAACACCACCAGCTCTCAAAGCCTCACAGACAGTATTCGATGAAAATGAGGGAGTGGATGAATGCCAGGAGTGCTGGAGTGTACTCTCCACGTGCCACAGTCACACAGACACCAGAGTAAAAGGAGAAGGGCATCCTGCAACCTTACCAAGCACCAGACAAGACTGCAGGGAATTACCCATGTGAAGATGTGAACACTTAATCTGTCCATTCAACTTCTACCGTGAGCTCACAGATGAAAAAACGGCTTGGCTTTCAGGGCACAGCCAAGAGATGGGAAACTCCATCCTGTATAAGCTTGACATGAGCACTCAGTGACATCAAGGACAAAGCTGGAAGGTCTGATTTGACCAGCTCGAGACTGCTGGCAGCCAGGAATTCTCAGCTTGGAAATGCCTTCCTATTCTGAGGATGTCAGTAGAGATCTTGAGTCTGCACTCTTATCCTGGCAAGCAACCAGGGCTGGACAACTGGCAAATGAAGTAATTCCTAGGAGCCTGGCCTTGGTCAGGCAACAAAAGCATCTTGATTGTGTATCAGACAATGCAAAGTCTTAGATAAAGTAACTGAAACTCTACATGACCAGAAGATTTGCAGTACAAAGGCAAGTACCTTCTGCCTTAAAGGTACACATCGAGTAGGGAGCGAAGACAGACAAGAATGAACCAAATCTGTGTGCTGTAAGGAGAAATTTGTCAGTACCATAGGGACACACAAGGTTAGAATATACACAGAAACTCACACGAACTAAAAAGGACCCAACACAAGGCAAGTATAAACGGCACTAAGAGGATATTTCTCTTTTAATCACACTTACCCTTAAGCTAATTTATAACCACCAATGCAAAAACACAGGTTCCATGCTACTGTTATTTAATTTATTGTACCAATGGCTAACAGAGTTTAGAATTCAATGCTCAAATATAACACAGAATCTTAAAAAAAACCAATAAAACCATCTTTTCAATTTAACTTCCAAGCAATTAACATTAAAACCATACAGCACCGTCCCCAAGAATGCAGAAGACTTGTTTTTCTTAAAATCAGCACAGCATCCTGAAATAAATAAGGATTAGCAAGATTAACAGCTTTTGAAACTTTATCAGAAGGCTTTCTGAAATTTCAATGAGTTTCACAATTCAGAAAGATAAACAGGAGTTATTACAGAATGAATACAGAGCACTGTATGCACCAACTCATCCGTCAATGGAAAAACAGAGACAGTAATAAAAAGAAAAAATTCATCTCCCCTCCAAAACGAGAAGGAATAATAAAAAAGGAAGAACTAAATGATTCACAATTTAGAAAAGTGGGAAAATATTCTTAATTACAGTACTGTCAAACCACATACAACACTCAGTAATTCTTTTAATAGATATTTGGAAAAGATGACTTGTGACCATAAAGCTGTTTTGGCCTTAACTGGTAGACTTAATTCTGAGGTTAGGCAATATTAAACAAATGTTTCAATAAACCCAAACAATTTTACCAAAATGTCTCAGTGGTTGCAATGGAAACTAAGAGGACAAACAAAATTTCTTCCCACAGAGTATGATGTGGTTTGACAACAGTATTAAACCAGTCTAACACTAAGTTGCTGGCAAAAGAGTCTTGCAGCCTTACTCCTCTCCCACCACACTTTCTTACTCCTTCCTTTGGAGAGCACTGAGACTCTTCTGACCCAACTGAGACTCAATTCAAGGAACTAATCCTTGAAGAAACTATTTTTTTTTAATTAGTTTTCAGATGAGAAGACAGAGATTCAACAGCAATGCTGGAGGAAGGAGCATAGGGCTGCCAAAAGAGACAGCAAACAGAACTGTATGTAGTCTTTACATCAGCTGAGCTGTTCTTTTGAGCTCCAACTTCAGTCACTGTAGCTCAGCTTTAACCTGTACCAGCCCTCTCTGAAGCACAGCTCTGCTCTGGGCTCTGTCAGCTGCTGGTCTCACTATTGTTACAGCTGTTTTCAAAGAAGTTTGAGTCATTAGGATCTCACCTGAAATTAGAGGCAGAGATTGCCAGTTCATTGCATCAGTTTTTCAAAACATCCTCACTACTTTCTGTTCCTACTAAAAATCATATCATCCTGCAAATATCTCATCTGGATAAAGCAAAGATCAAAGTTTTCATGGTTACCCATCACAGCTGAACAACATCAACAAATTCCATGTAACTCAGTGAATATCGGAGGAGCACATTTTTCCCTCTTGTGAAAAATCAAATTTTATTTTATAATTTCACTATTTTTTCCTATTGACATTGTCAGCGTCAGAAGATTCTGCAACACAAAGATGCAACACTAAGATCTACAAAAAGTCAGACCATAACACTGGGCAGGAGATTTCTCACTAGGACTATTCACAAGCTAAGGAGTTCACTTTCACAAATCATTGCTTACCTTTTCTAATGCAGATCAGTTCATGTACACCACACGTTCGTTCTCCACCTGTGTGGAAATACATCATTAGAAAACAGTAACAAATAAAATGTATTTTGTTTCTTAATAAGGTTTATAAACAGTGTAAAAGAACATTACAAAACTCTATCATTTAGCAAAAATGCAGAAGATTGACTTAACAAATTTTCAAATTATACATTAAATCCTTTGGAGAAAACAATAAATGTACCTTTGGCTTAATATTGCTAATGGTGGTACAGTTTGAAGAGCTTTACACTGAATTTATACAGACAAAAATACAAAAGCAAGCACCTTAACTGAAGCCACACTAATGTTTCCCAAGTATAAAACAAAATGTCCTGTTTGGAGAGAACTACGCTATAGACTGCTATCTACAGAAGAATTGTCAAAATATCAAAAATATTTGCAATATAATAGAATGTCAAAATAATACTATTATTAGCTACCATGGTAAAAAAAATAAAAAAGAAAAAAAAGAAACCCTATTAACAAAAGCTTAGTTTGCCTACAATTTCTCCTTTAGATATTTTTTTTAATTAAAAAAACCAGCTATAAAGAACTTTAGATATTTATTATTATTAGATAGATATTTATTTGAGAATAATAAAACTGTTGCTAGAAATACTATGGTTTTGTTTACATTTTAATAAAAAGCATTTTAATGTTGGAATTACAGCTCGTAAACAAAACACCAACACATAATATCTAAACTAAAAATATTTTGGAGTGATACGTCCCGTGATCAAACCTTAAAATTCCAAACTACATCAAGCTGTGGCTTCTCTTAAGTACATCCTAACCCACGCAGCCTTTTTCCACTGACAATAAAAGAGTGCATGGATACGAATACAGAAGTGAGGGGAACTCCCTGGGTGTTCAGACCCAGTTCTCTGCAATCTCATGAAAATACAAAACAAAGTTCCAAAACCTCACAGAATATCCATTTCATATGCATCAATCACTCCTTGGCACCAAACACTTCAAAACGCACTAAAACAAGCTTTAGGTAAAAAAAAATTCTTCCCATCTCAAAAATATGGAATACATTATATAGCACTTGTTACTTTCCTCCATGCCATAATAAATTGATTATAACATACAATAGAGCATGTAATGATATCAACCAATACTTAAAACTCTTAATTGGCAATACTAGCAGATGGTATTGTATAGCTTTAAGAAAATACCTGTATTTCTACTTAAATTTACACTTTAAAGAAATAACTGTAGGAAATCCATGTATTGGAGGGGAAAAGGATAAAAGGGATCAAATAAATGGACTAAAACATAACTCTTCCAAAAAAAATTAAATGTCTGTGAAAGTAAAAAGAATCCTCATTTTATGGCAACATACTCAGAACTATGAAATACAAGCTTCAAATATACTTTTGAATGGAAAATCAAGTATCAGTGAGTCTGAGGATCCCAGGAGTTTTGTAGAGTCATCACCCTTACAAAAGCCAGTTATAATAGCAATATAATTCTGTCTTTTCAGTGCATTCTAGAAGCTGGGCAACATCATTTTCATTCAGAAAGCATTTAGGAAGGAAAACATAAGAAAAACTAAATTAAAAATATAATCCGCTTTTATAATACCAAGGCATTAAAAAACAAACAAACAACAAACAAACCAAACCCAAAACCAGACAGAGGGGGAAGACTACAATCTTCTTTAAAGTCATTGCAATCATCTTCAGGGTACAAAAGATAAACCAGAAGAGTGACTGAAAGTCTTCTCCCTAGAATTTTTCCCCTGTTAGTTTTAAATTCAGCAGTGAAGAAAAAATAAAAATTACAGGAAAAAAAAAAAGGATTTTTCATTACACAGATGCTAGACAGTTAAAAATAAAGATTCACCTAGAACTGACTTAGGGAAGAGAGCAGCAATAAATTTTAACTATATTCACTGCTCTCAGTCAAATCAACCAGTCTGAAATCGTATCACAAAATACTAATTTTAGGTTTGGATTCTGCATTGCTACCTATTGTTTTCTAAAGCAAGAGATCTTTACTCAAACATTTAGCTTCTAATATAAGATGGTGTTCCCCTAAATAAAGTCTTTACATTAATCAACATGTTACTTTTTATTGACCACAAGGCTACAAAATAAATTTATACCATTTAACAGGCATTCAGTCAGGATTTTATTCCTTTTTGTTTTGCTAGAAAACACTGGAATGTTATTTCTTTTTTTCATAGGTGATTCATTTTATTACTTTTTTATCAAACTATTTTTGGATGGAAATCAACTGTTAAATAAAAATACATCAATTGATATAAAAGTTAAAGAAAGTATCTTTTATATTTTAAATCAACCAGTGTATTAAAGACATGAAATTTTATCCTCAATTGACCTGGACAGATTCTTCTTTTCCCCTGTGGTCCTCAACACTGTGGAACTAATACATTATTCACACCTTGCTTTTATTCATGGATTAACAAATAAACCCAAGTTTTTCCATCTTTCCAACTCCCAAGAATTCTCTCAGCTTTTAATAAACTAGTTACTGAAAGAAACCAAACTGAATATACGGAAATATTTTGCATGACAGTAAGACGTCAACCATTAATTTAGCATTTCAGTCTGAAAATAGTGGGTTTGTGTTGGTTAGCCCACAGATCCCAATGGTTCAGTGGCACGACACATTTAAATTTTATTCTTTAAATACTATTTTTAGGTAATTTATCATAATATAGTGTTAGTTCACCATAATGTTGTGGTTAATTAAAATTTAAGCTCAATTTAGACACAAATTATTATTAGTTCAATTTCATCTTGACTATGAACATGATCTTCTACTTAAGATTTTAAGGTTTTAAGTGAGTTTGCATATAAAACTACATAATACTCTGTCCAAAATGTAATCTGAGAACAGAAACAAACCCACCTGGGTACACAGAGCTTTTCAAAATATCAGACAATGGAAGTAAAATGAAAAATAATGAAAGATCAAGTAATTTTAGAACTGCACATTCAACAAAACATTTTCATTTTCTTGAACAAGAAGAACCACATAGTGGTCCTAAAAATCTACGTCATTCAAACATTTAACACAAACAGAATAGCCAGACGTTTTCCAGAGGCAGCTGAAACACCTGATGAAGTTTCATTTTCTCAGTTTAAGACAAAGCTTTTTTGTATCAAGTCTCTATCTGTCAAGATGACTATGGCAGCAAAAAGATGAAAATATGTACATCGAAGAAGATGAATACTGAATTTTGTATTAACTGAAAATTTTATGTCTTTCTAAACTAGTACAATTCAAAATTCGAAGTTCTACTATATTAGGAGTTTAGCCGGAACTTCATCACTAGATGCTGATAATAATTGCCTAGGAAATTCAGCACAGGCACTACCATAGAGTGATTTAGGTTGCGAATGAATGACATCTGGTGTTTGTGGAGGCCGGTTGGCCAGGGGACAGAGGCACTAAATGGTTAGAGTGACTGAAAAGGCCTCTCTCAGGATACCTTGTGTCATTATGTCAATCTACCCCAGTTCTGATTCTCCAGTTGGCCCTTGCCCCTCGTCACTCCCTCAGAGTTAGCTCCTGTACCCCTGTCAGGTACCTGTGTACCGCCCCTGTGCCCTCAGAGTATTGGTCCCTGATGCTCGCTCTGCCCCTACCGGCCCCATATACAAACCTGGACCTGCCCACACGCCCTTCCTTCCATTTTGGTCCCTGGGACCCTACGCACGTGGTGGCTGGAATAAACCTCTCCCTTGGAAGCCCATACGAAGACCTTTCCTGGCTCTTTGTTGTCCACTCTTTTATGCTGTCCGGCGTGCCTGTGCTTGTAAGGTCGCGGCCTCTCTGCAGACGCTTTCAGGGGTTGCGGCAAACTACCACCAGCCACCGCAATAGGTGTTCTCAAAGACTTCAAAGCAGGACCAGGACCAGCGTTACAGAAAGTTCCTCCGAGCCTCAACCAACCTCGTTCTGCAACGACCACAACTCCAAGACCTCGCCAGTGGTTCTCAGGGGGAAGGTGTCACCCCTGCCACTGTGAGCACTTCTACCTTAGAGCCAGCCAGGACTCCCCTTGATGTAGCTTACACCCACTGCCCCATATGCTTTCACTGGGCACCTTCAGAGCCCATCTCCATCTCTCAGACCCCCTCGTACAGTGAAAGACTGTAAGAGTGCCTGTCAGGTTTCCCCAGACTACACAAATGTATTTCCTAAGCCTCTCCTCATGTGCCATGTACTCTAAGCTCCCTCCCAGCTTAGTGGCACTCTGCTGAGGTCTCTCCAGCTTGTCAGCCTCTCATGCTGGATTAACACAGCTGGATACAGGCCACAGACACGTGGCTGGTCCATGTTCAGCTTGCTGTTCACCAGGATCCTCAGGGTCTTTTGTTCAGAGGTGCTCCTGGCCAGCCTGCCTGCAGCTGGTAGCACAGGGCTTGGACTTTACCTGTCCTTGTGGAAGTTTCTGAGGTGCCTTCAGCCCCCTCTGAGCTTGTTGAGCTCTTGCCAGGTTGCAGCCCTTCCCTCCAGCTTATTAACTACTCCCTCCCTGGCATCATCCATAAACTCAGCCAGGGTACATTCCATCCCACCAACAAACATGGCACACAGTCCCAGTTCCAGCACCAAAACTGTGATGCAACTTAGGCTGCTGTGTGTAAAATTCATTATTCTTCAGTTCAGCAACAAAGCCATGTTCATAGCTGCAGCAGAACATTATACTGTATCAAAAAAGCCTTTTGTCAGCAGGTGTAATTTTTCGGATGCACTTTTTACATGATAAATTACTTTCCTGCTGAGAATTGGTTTTTAATTAGCATTTTCAAAAGTTTGAACAACATTCAACAAACGTTTACTTAACATTTTATTCAACAATAGACAACTATTTTTTCCCTTGGCAAACCCACGACATTCCGGCGCAGAACAACAACACTGAGCAGGTTGAGTAGCAGGAACAGGGTGCTACAGTGTAGAAACATAAAACAGGATACAAGTGACAAAGCCTAACACAATGTTAATGTTACCATGTCTAAGCATGTGGAAACGCTACTGCTTCTGCCAGGAATGCAAGAGACTCAGGAAGCCCATTCTTATGCTAAGCATTTCATACAACATGCTACAAATTTATTAAAAAAGACAAGTATAATGAAAGACTTCTGAGTCCTATCTACCAACAAATCTACTTGAAAAGTTGCCTCACACCATGAAGTGAATTTAAGGAATAATCTGGGTTTAGATGACGAGACAGCTAACTGTAATGGAAAATAAATAAAGCTGAAGACTTTTGCGCAACAGCAACTCTACAGCTGCCATCAGTGTTTTCCCTGAAAAGGCTGCATACAATCATTAGCCCATCCTCCCTCATGGCGCAAAATCACCTCTGCATTCCTTTAGCATTCTTTTTTACAAGTTTAGTCTACAGATAATACTGCACATGTAAAAATTGAAATGTTTAAAGTTGAATGCTTAGAACTAGTCAAAAAGCAAACTAAAAAGCAAACAACATCAGAATTTATAAGGAAAGAGACAGCAAGGTAAAAAAAAAATTGCTATTTCATATACTTATTTATATGTCTATATCTTTTACTTTTTGCGCAGTTTTGATCTCCTCTTGATCCCACAACCTCAAAGAATAAAATAGAACCACAGAGGACACAGAGAAAGACCAAAAAAAAGTCAATGAAAGTGGTTAAAACACAAATAGCTTCCATATGAGGAGTGACTTAATAGACTAAGATTCTTGGACCTGAAAAAAACCCCACAACAGATGGTGGACAAACAGGTGAATATAGAACAATTATTCACTGTCTAACCCTCTCTATAAGAGAAATAACTATCAGACTAAATTAGCAGCAGATGTGTTCAAGACCAGAAGCTTTCAAGAGTAAAAGTCAGAAATCTATGTCCTGATTTTATAATACAAACTCCTACTGTAAAGACTGTCTTCTTTGCCAGCACCATTTTAAAAGATCACTATCTAGTAAGACCTTACTAAATAGTAAGACCTAAGGATAGGTCATCTACCTGTCCTAAGAATGTTTTGAGTTTTGTTATCCAACCATAAAAATAGTGACAAAACATTACAACGTTTTTTCATGGGAAATACTTTCTTTTTAATTATATTTGTAATCAATGGAACTAATGACACTGATCAATGAATTAGCAGCGACAATTGATCTAGAATAGCATAGCCATTTCTGATTCTCAAACAAATTTTGCACCAAATCCTACCTACAGTGGAATAAAGGGAAGCATCTATATGGACTGAAAGTAGCCAAAAAGAGATGGATTTTCTAAGCTAAGTCATAAAGTAGAGAGGTTATTTGGGACTTTCTCCCCTCATCATGAAAATAGTACTAAGTCTGCTTCCAGAATGACCAGAAACTTCTCTTTCCCTACTCTTCTGACAACTGAAATATAATTAGCACTAAAAAAATATTACTAAGTTCCTTATTTCACCTTGTTCTCAGTCAAGTACTTCTTCAGATAAGTCTTACTGGTGGAAATGAAGAAATACAGTAAATATAACTACCAGTGGAAACATCCAGTATAAATGGTTCAAATCTGACCTAAAGCCTATAATTTTTTTTTTACTAAAAATAGAAAGAAAACCAGCAGCTACAGAAAGAACTTCACTGAAAATGACAAAAAGATTAAACATACATTGCCAAGCAATGTACAATGCTATCAAATGTTCAGGAAATAAAAAAGATGTCAACAACAAAAGCTGACAACAAAAAAAGGATGGAAAATTAGTATGACTTTTAGCAAATTCCCACAGTTTTTAATTAACAGCACTAATCACTACTCTAGAGCAAAGTTTCACAAGAGAAAGTAAGCTGAGAAACATTTCTTCTTTTAAAAGGACTCCGTGATCTACGAAGAATAATACACTCACAGAAATAGTATCAAATATTTCAGATAATGCAGTAAGTTTGTGATACAAAGGGAAATTACTACAAAGAATTTGTATTGCAAAAGATTCCACTTAGTAGGAAAACTGCTTATTTTAGCCCACAGAACAAAAGTACCTGTAAGATGTGTCAGTCATACTGAATTTACCCCTTTTCACATCAAAGATTATTCTCCTCTGCAGAATGGGACCTATTCACAAACTCAACACTCATTTGCTGTCTTAGAACTAACTTCCAAAATCCTCCCAGATTTTCCCCTTCTTACTCTACAAACACATTTACACAGAAATCAGGAAACATCTCCCATCTCCAAGAGTGAAATGCACAAAAATTCGGAGGTTCAGTGATTAATTGCTGACTTGAAATCCACTTCAACTTTGATATGTAACATGGGCCCTTGGCCTTATGCAGTTCAAAACCTGACAATATTCAGGAAAAAGTCTGAGAGTATCAGCAGTGAATTCCTTGCATTATTCCCTACAAAAGCTGGAAGAGGTACAACTGAATTAGGTTGAAGAGAAAATAAGGCCTAATGGTTAAGACAGTTGAAAGTCCTCTGGAAGACAGCAAAACTCTTTCCTTTCTTAGAGATTCCCCGTATTTTGATGGCAATATAAGCAAATATTTTTCATCAGGTAGTGACTGTATGTTTGCTTTCCTACATGCCCAACTTGAACGTCAAGAATTCCAATTCGCAGAAGTGTGCGGCATTAAAAATTAAGAGAATTCAAGAAAAATTTCACTCTGAACACATCAACTGTTCTTACATTAAGTATGATAGCTTCATCTCAGCCCACGGGGAACTTGTCAAAAAGGAGTCTGTAAAACATTAGAGGTTGGGTGGGTTTTTTTAAAAAAGGTACCCCCCTTTGGTATTTAAAAGATAAGAGACCTACCAGCTTTCTTCATTTCAATAGATTCAACACTACAAAGATGATGGTGTAAGACAAATCCAACCCAGAAATTGGTGATTTTGCCTGTGGCACAAAGTTTCACTGTCATCAGCAAATAATGCAGGAAATCATCCTCACAATGACAATGCCATGCAACACTCACTGAACAGTTTCCACTGCAGACACTGAATAAGCATAAGACAGCATTAAACCAACTCTGTGTGGCTGATCCAATGGGATACCTTGACATGTGATCCACCACACATCTGACAAGCATGTTTAAAAGTCAGCCTAAGTACAAAATATGTCTTCTTATATTTAGGGTGCATTAAATACTGATGCTGCTGCTCAACCCCTGCCCTGGCTGCACCAACTTGGATTCAGAAGCATTACTGTCATTTCAGGTCAGCACTAACTTGAGGATCTCCATGTCACCTTACACCCTTCTAGTACACACTGCAGTGACACCTGAATAGCCCAGGTAACTAGGAAGTCAAGATAAAGCTGTTCCCCAGGCCAGATTCAACCTACAAGCTACACATGATACTCCTACTTAAGCTCTGTAAGCAGCTCATTGCTCTGTTGTTTCCTTTTCTAGATTCTGGAAATTTGCAACTAGGCGTAGTTTTCATGTGACCTATATGAAGCAGTGTTCTAAATACTCTCTCTTTTTGTATCCATAAACAAAAAGTAGGTTCATTCCATAATTTTTGTCTTTGTTTCCCAAGGAAATGAGGGTTATATAATTAAATAGTTCATTTCCTGCCTCATCCTTGTATTGTTTACAAATACGCTGGCTAATTTAAGACAAAATTGTCAGAAAGTTTTAAGAACCTAATTTAATGTTTCATAAAAATCCGCAATCAAATACAACACAAACACAGGCCCCACCAAACACAAGGACAGCCCACCAGCCAATAAACCCCTGCACAGCACACACAGGTGCAGCTGCCTGCTCCAAACCAAACAGCTGGAAAATGGGGAAAAAGAAGGAGACAGTCTTCTGAGAAACCTCAGAGAGATCAGGACACTTCACAGACACTCAGGAACAAAATGATCAAAAAGGTACATGCTTGGCAAAGACCTTGGCCCCTACATCAGGAAGGAGAAGTGTTAAACTGAGAGGAACACAGGGGGAAAATAGGGGAAGCCATGCTCATTAGTCTCATTACTCTAGAAACAACTTATTAGGTGGCAACACCACACTGTAATTCTTTCATCTCTACTAGATTCCTTTTATCTGTATAGCTCATTACTCTCTTTAATACTGCTTCTCATTTCTTAGCACTAAACTCCTCACAATGGAAACCATATGAAAGAGCTTAAAATCAAAAAGATTTAGCTCAGTCTGAAAAGGTTCATCTCCAGATGTATTCCCCTCCTTGAGAAATGTAAACTTGTATAGCTTGTGCTAGATTACAGCATGTTCAAGCGCAGCCCAAAAATCTGGTAAAAGTAGATTCATGAGGATATACAAGACACACAGTTCTGCCTTAGGTTATAGAACATCCCATCTGTGACCTCTAACATTTCTTTGCCCCCTTCCATGCAATGCAGCGTGGTTTCCATTGCTAGCTCCTCACCCAGACCTCAGTTCAACAGACCTCTCCTCTCTTAAGGCAGGCACCAAAGCTTTGCTATTGCTCAAAAGAGGAGAAGCAGCATAGGGAAATCAAGTTAGTGCTGCCATGAGGAACTTTACCACAGCGGTGCTGAAGGATTCTCAGAAGTCACTCCTCAACTTTCTTCCCCACTCCCAGCAAACTGCCACAAGACCCCAGGCTTGGGCACCAGTAGATGGGAGGATTTTAATCTCAGACTGCCCACCAGTCTAGTTTTACTACTGCTTTCAGTTTGGCCTTACTCTCTACCATATTTGACAGCTCCCCACTCTGATACTCTCCGTATTAATCCTCCCCTATGAAAAAGTGGAAATATTAAGCAATAAATAACCTTGCATCATAAAACAGAGCTCCTAGTAAACACTAATTGTGTTCTGGAAGATAACTACACAGAAATAAGAACTGCAAATACAATTCTTTAAACCCATTGAAGGCAGAACTTTTCCAATAGAGTTGCTCTCGGTAGGTTCCTCACAAATCTGAGATTGCCTGACCTATGCAAACTGTAACTCGGTGCTTTTATAAAGAAATACAAAGAGAACATGTTTTAACATGACATGAGCTTTCTAAAGAAAAAGATGTAACAGTTCCTGCAATCACTAGATTAAGGCTTTGAACCTGGTCACATGAAGAATACTTGTGTTTTAAACATCTGTCAGTGAGCGTAAACAAAGCATTGATGTTGACCAAAACGGTCACTGGCCACGGCCAGTGGCATCCTGGTTCTCTGTAACACTTGATACAAAAAGCCTCACTTTTACAAAAACTTTGGAGTTCAGTGTTAGAACCACTGGAAGCTGGTATGCTGACAAAATGACACTGGAAATGGTACTTCCAGATTTTTAAAAACAGCCAAAAGCAGCTAACAAATTCTATATTAATTTGAGCTCTTTTTGGTTTTATGCACTCTTCACATCTATGTCCTGCTTTGAAGGAGTTTTGAACTATTTTATATTTATTCTTCAAAGAGAAGTTCTCAATCTTGGTTATTTTCTCTGCCTCTACCAAAAAAAAGAAAAAAAAAGAAATCTGGCCAAATGCAGTGTCCTTAAAACTGAGCAAAGGATTTTCTCTGTTTACTTAAATGCATTTACAAATTTACTTTGACACAATGCAAATTCTGTATTTTGACAGTTTAAACTAGAAATCCCATGGTTTGATGCTGCTTTCAGGAACTAATATTCAACCCGATCAAACTCATATTTTGAAATGCTGCTGGCCAGAACACAGTACTGCCAAAAAGCACAGTCAAGGCAAGGTACTGTTGCACAAACAGGAGGGAGAGATCATCAAGATAAGGAAAAAAAATTGTAACACCTACCAACAACTCTACAGCAATCAGCCAGTCAGCTGAAAACAAAGAGGAGGAGGCATGTCTGCTACAGGCTACAGCAGAAAAATACATTGCATTTGCTGTCTTGAGGAAGAGTCCTAAATCAAAACCTAGTAGACCACTTTCATGATTGGAATTTTTTTTAATCCCACCTCACATTTAAATGTAAACTATGCACCCAATTTTCTCAAGAGCTTAAGTCTCATTCTGGACATTTCACAATAAGCATCCACAAGACAGCTGAGCTATTTCTGAAGTCTGGCCATAATGAGAAGTGTTGCATTCTTTTCAAAGGCTAGATTGCTTTATTCATCCATGACTATTTGCTTTAACTTTTAAGAAGTAATACCCTAAATCCTCTGAAAATACTACACATGACTTTCACATATTGTGAATATTTTCAGATCTAACAGATCCTCACAGATTTCTGGGATAATGCTGCCTAAAATGAAAACAGAGACAGCTTTTGAAGGATAATTTTTTTTTTCTGAGCTCGAGTTATGTAAAATGTCCCGCCCCAGCAGAATTTTTTTGCTATCTTCTTGATAATATTAAGAGGACTTTTCAGCAGAAAAGAACCCAGCCAACACAAAGCTGGCCAGCTTAGACTCCTGGTGTGCACAGCTTCCAAGACAGGGTGAACAACGCAGCTTTGCTTAAGCAGTGCAACTTCTCCTTACAGAGGCCTGAATTACTAATCCAGGGAAACTGACAGCAGAGAAGCATCCCACATGCGAAGCAAACCAGAACAGTTTGTTTCCCACACACACACACCGTTTTCCTAAATCCTTTAAGTTATAACAACAGATGCTTTTAGAAAGAAACACCTCGGTCGAGAAAGCTGCATACCTTAGGTCCTTGTCTGGCTAGAAATAAAGTTCTGTTTGTTTTCGGGGTTTTTTTTAAGGATTTCTAACGAGGTGTAAAATTACTCTCAGAGCCGAGAGGAGAGGTTTCAAAGCAAAGCTCAGAAGCCCTGCCTTTGAAGCATGAGCATTTCCAAACAAACCCAACAAGTGTCTAGTACATCTCGCTCCTTTGTTGTTGTTGTTTCTAAGTGATGACTAGAAAGATCTGCGGACAGCAGCTCCTGTGCCGCCTGTTAGCTCCCAGCAAACCGGCGGAGAGCAGGGAGCATCCCTCGCCTGGGGACTCAGTTTTCAGAGACTCCGGGGCCAGGAGAGTGACAACGAGTTTTAGAGCAGTTGGCAAAGTCCCTGCGGGGAGGGTGGACAGGGCTGCGCACCTCTGGCACCGACACTCCCGGCCCGGGTGCGGGGGGCCCCGGCGGTCGGGGACCCGGCGGCGGGCAGGGGCGGCAGAGCCCGGCCCGGGGGGCTGCGCCGCCCGCCCCCGCCGCCCCGAGCAAGGGCGGCTCACGGCACGGGAGGATGGATGGCTCCGTCCTCCTTGGGTCCCCTCCGCGGCGCCCACGGGCGCACGCCCGGCATCCCCGGGGCAGGCGGCGGCGGCGGAGGAGGAGGAGGAGGAGGTGGAGGAGGAAGAAGGATGCCGGCCACCGTGCCAGGAATTTATTTACCCCGCCCGGCTCCTGGGCACGGAGACGGGAGGAGAGAGCACCACACTCACCTCTCCCCCGTCATCAAAGAGCCCTTGCACCGTAGCCCCCGNTTTGCAAACCCGGCTGAGCGCAGCAACAGCCGTGCCCAGAGGGCCAAAGGCCGTGCCAGAGCCGCAGGCCGCAGCAGTTTGCTGTGAGGCAGAGGAGGCAGAGGGACGCAGGGGAGGCCGGGCAGGGTGTGCCGAGTGTGTAAGCGCAGGAGGCAGGCGGTGCGAGCCGTGTGTCCGGCGGCCGTGCAGGGCTGTGTGGGGCGCGGTGTGCGCGGGGTCGCTGCAGAGGAAGGAGCCGCGGGGCCGCCTGAGGCGCGGCGGGCGGAGCGGCAGCGCCCCCTGGTGGGCGCGGCCGGCGCTGTGCGCCCGGCCCCGCCCGGCCCCGCCCGCCGCCGGCTGCCCTCAGCCCCTCACGGCCCCGGGGGGTATGGGCTGCTCGCCGAGGGAAGCTCCGCCGCTTTCCACGGGTCTGCTCCATGCGTTTCCCTCCCAAAGCGAGTGGCTGAAATAAAACCCGTAGCTCTGAGGGCACGAGGTGTCAGCAAAGCCGTGCTTCACAGAATCGCAGAATACCCTGAGCTGGAAGGAACCCAAAGGGATCATCGAGTCCAAGTCCTGGCCCTGCACAAGACGCACCAAGAGTCAAACGATGTGCCTGAGAGCATTCTCCAAAAGCTTTTTGAGCTCTGCCAGGTTTGGTGTTGTGACCACTGCCCTGGGGAGCCTGTGCCAGTGTCCAAACACCCTCTGGGTGAAGAACCTTTTCCTGGTATCCAACCTAAACCTCCCCGACACAGCGTCAGGCCGCTCCACCGAGTCACTGAGCACCACAGGGAAGACACCGGTGCCTGCCCCTCCTCTTCCCTTCACGAGGGAATTGTAGACCGCAATGAGGTCTCCTCTCAGTCTCCTCCAGACCAAGTGACCTCAGCCACTCACAGATTATGGTAAAACGAGCTTAGTTCACTAAATTAACTAATCACATCCCTAACTGCACAAAACTGGTTGTGGCAACTCTAGTACTGCCTCTATAGATTGTTTTTTCCAGGATTCTGTTCCCTTTCTTTTAAAATACCATGCTGAAACTGTCTTTTGGAGATAAATTTAAAGAGAGTAGATTCTGCCCCTCTATTCCACGCTCAGGAGAACACACCTAGACTACCAAATCCAGCTCCGGGGCCACCAACATAAGAAAGCTGTGGACCTGTTGGAGCAGGTCAAGAGGTGTTGGAGCCCCTGTTGCTACTCCTTCCTCTGTCCCACCTGCCAGGGTTCTTCCTCTCCCCTCCATGCCTTTTCCTCAGCTCTCTTGCACTTGTACCAGCCTCTCTTTCCCTGGAGTTCTGCAGTTGTTGTCCCAGCCAGGACATCCTTCTTCTACACTCTTTTCCTCACCTGCCAGAAGTGGCAAAAGGATCATCCCAGTGAGCAAAGAGGACAGGGTTTTGCAAGGCCCTGCAGCATTTACCGCAAGGATCCAGAACGACATCTGGAGCAAACCATGCATGGCTCCTGCAACTAAGAGAGAAAACAGCCGAGCAGATCATTTGTATTATGGATTTTATATTGTGATCTTTTACAGGATGTAGGATGTACATGAAACTCTGTTACTGTGACAGAAAGTCCTGCTAGCATTTGGAGCTATAAAGAAACACATTACTACATGCAAACAGGTTTTTCATACATGTGCAGACTGGCCAAACGTAGGAAAATTTTCACAAGATAGTAAGGAGGAATAGCTTTAGTACCAGTATCATCTTTCTGCCAAATGTTTAGTCACCGTTCAAATCCTGGAAGCATTAATCCCCTTCAGCCTCACAACCTTCAGAAATCTTTTGTCATATAGAAAAATCAATGTGTTTTCTCAAATTTGTTCTTCACCTCAGGAAAAAAAAAAACAACTTTAAGCGAGGCATTTAAAAGCGCAGTCAGCCTTAGCAAAATGGCCATCTTGAAAAACACAAGTCCCGAATGACAGACATATGTCCAGACCAGAACCAACTGTAAAAAAGATCTTAAAAGAGAAAATGTCAGCAGAGCTTAATGGCAAATATATTTCTCTGTACCAGCATTGACATTTACCTCAAATACCCCGATGATTTGCTGTTCTTCCTCTTCCTTCCATTCCTTTTCCTCAGGTCTCCTGCTCCTAGAAAGTGTTCCGGCCCCGAAGGTTTCCATACAATTTGTGTTGATGGCCATCTTTCTGACGATATTACTGCATTGAGTACAGGGATGAAGATTCCTGTGGGATCAAGTACATGATTAGAGTTATTATTCTTCTCTGCTCTGATTTTTATTTCTCCCCCTGCTTTTGGCAGCATCCCCAGTATGAAGGAACTACCAGTCAGATGTCATCAGATCTTTCCAGGGCACAGACATCCACCCATACAGAATCTAGCATATAGTTTTTGAGATGTTTAAAAAGCAATCCAAATTTTTTGGAGAGCCTCACATGTCATCACGATTCCATGATTCATGTATGCAATTACCATAATGGGATGCAGAGGTTCATGGCATTGGACAAACTCTTTCTGAGGGTGAGAAATGAACCTACGTTTGTGAATTAGAGACAATATGATTATAACTCTTGGTCCAGGGATTTGGTTTTCAAAACATAAAAGAAATACATAATTTCCACAAAAGTAATGAAAGCTCAGTTTGGAAAAACAGTTTCAGGACAAACATGATTCCACATCAACAAAGAGATGGTGTGAAAAGTATGTGTAAGGAACCAAAACACGACTTTTTGGAGCTATGCTGAATCAAATCTGTTCTATTTGTGCTTAAGTTTCACAAGTACATGTTTAAAATTTCTAAGCTTTATTCAAACAGCAGATACTCCTGCCCACCACCATAACAGTCTCATTTTTTTCAGTGTTACCAGGAAGGACAAATCTTGAACAAACTTCCAAGATTCAACTATTTCAGTTTTGTTCCTATGGTGTAATTGAGACTGTGTAAGCCGTAGCTTCATCCATTCCCTGCACGAAAGGAAAGGAGCACAGCTGGTCAGTGTGGATGTGTCAGAAGCTTTCTTCTGAATCCAGTGAGCAATTCATTCTGCTAGAAGCATGTGATCCCACGAGTATGCCCTTTGCAGAATAGTACAGCTGCACACAAACATGACTACAGCTCAACTCCAGACCTTAAGTAAAGGTGATAAATCCATAATGTACAAACAATTTACACGTTATCAAGAGCTCCCTGTCAAAGGGAAGAACCTATTGTGACAACAGGTTTGCTGACAGCAATAAACTATCTGACAGACACGGGATAAATTTAATCCCATAAGCCCTAAACATTTCAACCAGCTACCTACACAGGAGAAACCTCCCACTGCACTGATGTGAAGCCTCTTTGGCAATTAAAACCAAAAGCTGCTGGAAACTTTGGCATGAGTGCCCTAGGAGGAGAAATAAATTAAAGATCCATTTAAGGCGTGATCCTTGCCAAACCTTTTTGGATTTTCTCTTCTATTTTGGCCATAATCTTAGTATTAAGCCAGTTATAATTTAAGAGTCTGTGCTTCATGAAAACTTAGAATATGTGAAAACCGTATCATGTATGAATGAAGAGACTAACTGAAGGGTTAGAAAGCACAGACTATCACTAACCAGAAAGGTTGAAGCCCTGGATTAGTAATCTGCTAATTAAGATGCCAGACAGATAAGCTATCTATAATTGTCATGATGTGAACAAAGTGAGTTCACGATTGAACAGACAGTGGAAAAAAATTTTCAAGAGCTGGATGTAAATTTTCCAGTGGAATGTTGCCATTTCATTCAGCTGTAGGTACTCTGCAGAAACACAGTGGTTTCACTGAAATGCCATTGGGGAAGGGGGCAAAATATCCAAGGTCTTGCATTTCAAATATCTCAAGACTTTTTCCTTCATGTTATATTTTAATGTAATAATGACATTAAAATGAAGCATCTTGATTTTGTCAATATAAAATCTTTCTGTTAGAAAGCTCAGACTTTTGTTGAAATTTCACTTAATGGGGCATTCCAAAACTGTGTGTTTGCAGCCACACCTCCCTGTGTGTTTCTCCCTGATTGTATTTCAGTCTGGAAAGAAAACAGGTATTTTTAAAAGGGATCAAAATTCCCACAAAACTGAGATTCTGGGGTTTTGACCACGAGCCTTAAAAAAGTCCCAGCAAGAAGCACAATGATGTGCAGCTCCAGAGTGTTCTGTCCTTGCAGATTATTTATAGGAATGCAAAAAACCTGGTGCAACAATGGTGAAGTGAAGAGAAAAATAGACAAACTCAAAATCTCTAACACATCATGCTGAAGTTAAAACACGACCTCTGAAACATCTTCAAGTAAGGTCTCCAAAGATATTATTACTCAAGCAGATGAAAAGATGGCTTAGAATTATAATACAGTGCTGTGTCCTAATTGATTTGGGATATCAGTTTACAACTTCCCGTAAGGATTTTTGGCAGCAATTTCGTGAACACTGCCAATCAGATTTGCAATCAGATTAGTTTCGCATGCACAGTGTTCTTTATTAGGACATTAAATACCTGACCTTTCAATATTAAGGTTTGCATTATCAAGTTTTTTGGCATGAAGTAAATAACCTGTGGCTCTTAGCTTCTCATAGTTCTTGAAAGCTAGGGAAGACAGCCTGAGCACTCTGGAATTGCAGAGCTACATGTGGTAAGAGTGATACACCAGATACACTCAGGTCTCCACTTTTTCAAAAAGAATCATAAACCTGACTCTTGAAGAAAATGATTTGGCCAAATAATACTCAGTGTGTAACTTCATATTCATGAATAAATGACTGAGAAACTGGAAAGTAGTGTTTCCTGCAGCACCTTCCTTCTGCCAAATTTGGGACTCCACAAGGTCAGATTTCCAGCTGGGATACAGTTGGAAAAGGTCCTATGAGCTAAATCAAAATGGAAAGATTTTTGTTCAGATTCACATTGTTAGTCCATGGGTAATGCATCTGCTACAGAAATAAAAATTGAAAACATAAACAAAAATGTGATTTTTTGATACCTAATCGTTCTAGTGGATGTTCAGTTAGCCGTGAGTTACATGCCAGCTTCAGAGCTGGATGAATAACATAATGGCTCTTACTGGTGCACTCGTAACAATCTTAACTGGCTCAAGCAACCAAAGTCACCATTATTCCACTGTGTTGCCTTGCACTGTTCCAAAACAAAAACCTCATGAAGATACAGCTAGGACTATTAAAAAGTGCAATTCCAAAGAAATGTGCCAATCAATGAGCACATGTGCTCACACAAACTACAAAAACGGTAAACCAAAACTGGGCAAAAAGTCCTATGCCGAATTCATGCTCCATCCATTCAGACATGCCAGCTTTTCCGTGAGAAGCTCAACTGATGAAGGGGGTGTCCTGCAGATGTAGTTCTGTACCACTTACCTACCTCCCTCTCCAGTAAGACATCTCTGGCTTATCCCCTTGATATCCTCTGCTACATTCCCAGTGCTAACAGGACATGTTGCAATTATTCCAGAGCTTTGCACAACCTGTTTGAACAGTGGAGAAGCTGCCAAATGAAAGATGCAAATGATGAGTTGTCATAATTGCTTCATTCTCCTGACCTTTTCTTCAATGAGGGCACTAGTTTCAGTCTCTTTCCTCTACACAGAAGTTAGTTTCCATGAAACTGGAAGGAACCTAATTATTTCTGGGATCTTTGTGAGCTTGACCAACTGTTCCTAAGCTGAGGCTTCCCTCGGTTTTCCGAGGTAGAATCATTTGACAAAGAGAACATGTTCACATAAGCCTAATCTGCTTGGGAAATCACATTAGAAATCTCAAAGCCCAGCAAATGGCCTTCACAGCTCCAGCAAAATATGAAAAATGAACCATTCAGCTACACTTAAAAAACAATGCATACATTTTAATGCAAATTAACAGCAAAAAACCCCTGTGCTCTTTCAAAGACAGGTATCGCATACGAATATCCTGACACACAAATGGATGGGGATTACTGTGCTTTTTTACAGAAGAGCTATGTGAACATCTAGTTAGAGAAGACATAGCGTAAAAGAGTGATATGAAAACAGGCACATACATAGTATGAACAACCAGCCATCCAGAAAGCCATGCCTATTTTTTTAATGGAAGAAATCTTCTTCATCAAAACGCCATCAAAGGTAATACTATGGAAAAAAATCAAATTCAATCTCCATTATCCATACTTAAAATATTAAAAGGGGATTGAAAGATATGATCCAGTTCTCATGAAGGGCTATTTTTAGAAAGAACAAGGTCCTGGATGCTAACTGAGCCTATTGGCCTGGTTCATGCCAGCATAAAATGAATGACCTTGCTGTCACAGCCTCACCTGATAGAGGTGAGAGGCTGCAAATGGTGTGAACAGAGACTGAGCTGCAACAAGCTGTAAAACCACAGCATACATAGAGACAGAGTTAAAGCTGTCACAGTGCGGGTTATTAAAACATTTAAATCTCAGATTGCAGAAGTTTTTCTGTCAGGGTGTTCTTAAAGCTGGTTGCTCACCAGCTGGCACTGAGAATCCAAGAGTGGGAGAGATTCTCTTCCCTGTGGCCCAGACAGCTTGGAAAAGTGGTGCCTGCATAGGTGGTGGTGTCAGCACAGGGAGTTAATCGTGCTGCCAAGGAAAGGGAAGTGGTAAGAGATTCACAAGGTGCTGTACAGCGTTAGTTACCCACAGCATGGATGCCAGTCCTGGTTTATTGACTAGCCCTGGCCCAAACCTACCCACAGTTGCTGTTCTTGGCTAACCTTGACAAAGTCGCTCCTGTTGCCATGAAACAGCTTCCTTTGCTCTCACTCTTCATCTCCCTCTAATTGCCTTTAGTGCACTCTCTGATTCTGTGCTTTGCTTCTCTGCCCTCCCACCTGTAACCTGGTTCGCTCAAGCCGCCGTTCCTGGGTTGCACTGAGTACTTTTGTGTAGCTGCTCTGCATGTAAAGGAGGCGAAACTGATCTCTGTAGAGGAGGGCGACAGCGTCTAGCAACAAAAGAAAGTGCTTGACAAGCACTGTCCCCTTAGCAACGGGATGAGGCTGTAGCTGCAGCCAGACCTCTTAGGGTCTCTCTGGAGCGAAATGGTATCCTTAACCATTCCTGCTGGGAGGCTTGTGCTAAGTATATAATCTGCATTTCATTTGTCTCTAATTGCAGCGACTTATTTTGTATATGCTCCTGCACAGCTGAGAACTCAAGCCTGTGGAGTACTCGTTACTTCCTTTCCCACTGAACTTAGTCCCCAGGAGCAGTATTGTAAAAATACTTTAAAAAGTCAGAAGGATTCAAAAGGCCGCATCCATCTAATTTCATGCCTCTTTTTACTGATAAAAGCTTTAGCCTTCTTTATAATTATTTCAAATGTTTCAGTCATACAGCAGCGTATGATCTGCTCTGATTTTTGGACTTAGCAGGGCTGTTCTTAGTGCTGTTTCTGAACATACGTTCTGTTCTTACTTTTAAAATAACTACCAGAATATGTCATTCATTCTGATGGCACCACAAATATTCTATTGATGCATTAATGACATTTCTGAATCTGAATAAAAATTTTTACTGAAAATGTATGAGACCTGCAGAATTGTTAAAATCACTGTTAAATGCAAGAACCTATTTAAATACATTTTTTTGATTTACATTTCTATTGCCTTATTAAAAGGCTTCCTTCCATGAAAAAAATCAAATTATATGCAAACTGGAAGCATAGTGCTGATTCTTTTAAAGGTTGTTCTGTTATATGGCTACATAAAGGATAGGAATACTGAAGAAGAACTGTAGAACCACAAAGCTAAAGTATTATGTATATGAAGTACTCAGGCTTAATCTACATTTTTAAGGTAATTAATAAAAAGCTACTGAATTAGTTCATTAAAACCATTTTATATTTGCCAGCTTAAGCACATGATTTTGAAAATTGCCCAACTTCCAGTCTGGAATGTAGTTGCTATTTAGCAGAAACTTTCATAAAGATTTCTGAAATACAAATACTTATAAATGGGGAACTTCATGGACACAGAAATGATTTAAGAAAAAAAAAGAAAACTTGGTAACAAACTAAATTTGGGTTAGTTTGCCATTCAAGTGTATAAAACAAACTGTTTTAAAGTGAATCAACCTGCTTTCTCCTTCTCTAAGACCCAGCTTCTTCCATTAGAAGAAAGAAAGCGATATATATTCTGACCTCCTTAATTCCCTTAATTATCCCACTGATCTTACTGATACTCCATGGTAATAAAGGGTTTGAATGCTGCAAACTTACATTTAAATGAGGAGGTTGTCCATGGAGAAATATTTTCTGTCCTAGAAGAGCAGATCAGTAAACATGATTCTTCCAGGGCATAATGGCACTGGAGCATGACTGGTTTGCTAGGGAAAGGATGAGTTGTGTTTGTAGTGTAGGGAACCATATGAAGGGGCAGTAAGGTATTAGTCACATGGCTTTAAAACCTCTGTTTGGTGTGAGTTTGACTTAGTCATAAACTTACTTCAACTATCTGAATGTTTTTCCCAAAAAGATGTATCCTAAATTCTCTGTTCTTCCAAAACAGAGAAGTTTTATTATTTATTATTTAATTTAAAGAAGAGTTTTATTAAAATAAAACTGATTCATTTCAGATGTGTTAAATGACCATCTAGTATTCACGTCTTTTCTAAAAGAGGTAGATACACAAGTACCTTTGGGAAAAAAATGTAATGGAAAATTCAAAATGTATGTGAAAAATATTCACAAACCCACCACGAAGCTTCAAAAATATATGTCTTAAATCCCAGGTTACTGAGCTGGATTTATCATTATGATATTGTTAAAACTGCAAGGCAAGAGCTGTCTAGAATGGTGCTTTCTAACTCTCTGCCTTCTTTGTCCCCTTCTAATATTAAACTTATTTTTCATTCTTTCCAGCTACGTGTTACCTGCATCTGGAACCCCTCCACTGCTGGTCCCAATCTACACAATTACTTTGCCTTGGCAGTTCTTGTTGGCTCCCAGAAATGCTTTCAGTCCAAGTGAAAGCTGTATTCTCCACCACCATTTTCTTTGCCAGTTCTCCCAAAGTCATTAGTCCTTGTTGCTGATCATCATCTTTGTGCTCCTCTTCCTCTCCTCTACACACACATTTGCCCTTGGTAGGCTGTTCTTTGGCTCAGTGTTTCATTTGAACCCGCTCCCAATATTCTTCCAGCTGCAGCCTATGTGACTCTCCAAAAGAGAAAAGTACTCCACTGGAATTATATTATTATAGTTTAGGACAGGATCTGGCCCTCCTTTAAGTTATTTAATGAGATTAATCACTCGTTACATAATAGAATATTTTAGTCGAAGAGAAATCAAGTTCCTTTGGTTGCATCTCCGTTGTATCAATCCACACCATACTATTGCAAGGTAAGGAAATGAAGTTTGCTTTATTTTAAAGATAAATAATAGTGATCTAGAAGCTGTAACCTCATTGTTCAATAAAACAGGACCAGTGACCATCTCGTGTCTCTGTGGTCAGTTGGCACAGTGTCCACACTGTGCATGGTCCTGAGTTCTTTTTTTTGTCTCATGAACTGCTTCTGTGGTCCTATGACATCATTACTGTATCCGTGATTTTTTTTTTCCTACTCAGAATGTCTCAAATAATATAAGAGCCACATGCAGTCCATCAGAGCGTGTATTCGTGGCATTTATTGATACATGGGTAGGTGTTGCTTGCCACTGGGCAGGTTATGAAGGTACAAGGGGCAGTTAAGGGTGAAAAGCCTGCTGGGAATGTGTTGGAGAACTATACAGGTTACAGAGACATGGTACAGGTTTTTCTGTACCTCCTAGTGGCAATTTTGGTGTGACAAATGCCTTACAAGCATTTCATGAGGCTAAGGATCAGTATTCCCTGAAGCAGGGCCCTGTGTTTACTGAGTAGGCTGGGTGTACTATGTTCACTTTGCCCAGCCATGAATATCCAGTGGACTAGATTTTTCTTACACTAATTAAATGATGTAAAGTTACACATTGCAAGTTGTATTTCAGGGTATAGGTAACACAATGATACTGATACCAGGCAATTCAGAACCTGGAAGATGACACCATTGTAAAACAATTTGGCTTTGTTCATTCTCTTTGTGGAAAAGTTGCTTCCATAAGCCATCAGAGAATTTGTTTTCCAACAGATGTCATATTCAGCAATGTTTTCTGGTGGCTGAGTTCCCTTGGGTTATATTTTTTTTATGAAAAGTGTGCTGGTATTTCTGTTACATGTCTCTAGCCTAAAGTATGGTTTGAAGCAAGTACTTACTCATTTAGCTGTTAAAGTTGGTAAGATTCACAATTCATTAACTGTGAATTAATAAACAAACTGAATTAATGAACTCACACAAATTCATTGACTTACATTAAATGAACTACTATGCAGACTGCAAGAGGCAATGGCATATGGGGCCTGACGCTGCATGGAAACACTGCCACTAAACTCCAACCTAATGTTGCTATCTGATACTGACAAACAGAAATCCAGCATATTCAGTCTAGCAGACCAGGGCCATCATTTAATCCATCTGAATGGCTAGTCCTGCTAGGCCTTTTCCTTGGCACAGAGCACAGTTGTCTTAGGTGAAGCAAACCTGCTCAAGGCTGGACAGCCAGCATTCACATGGAAGTTTTTTGCTGCCATGACAGCACAGCCAACAGAGTTTAGAGCTTACATCCTGACAACGTGATGAGTTACAAACCACAAAATATTCTTGGCTGATGAAAAGAATAGTATGTAGCTAGGGTACCTGATGATTATTGAACTATTAAAGCAGTGAGGGATTTTTCTCTTCTCATCCTCCCTCACTTACAAAACATGGCCATTAGGATTATTTCTTCCCATTGTCACCAGTTTTACAAAATTACTCTGCTTCATTTTGTCAGCATACTAAGACTTCAGCTTGCTGGAGGCAATGCTGTTGCACCAAATGAGAATTAGGAAATTAATTGTCTTTTGCAATGCTGACAAAATAGAGGACAAATGGCCACAACAAAATCACGACATAGCATCCTGCGACTCAATTAACTTTTCCTTGGAATGAGAGGAACATGCTGTCCTGTTTCAAAAATAACAGTGTCCTTGGTTCTGAGCCAGACTCAGTGATAAATACATTTCTGATTACAGTCAGCAACTTAATTTACAAGCATCTGATTAGAAGAAAAAAAAAACACCAAAAAAACAACCTTTCAGAAAATACAGCGATATAAACAAGACAACTGTGATCTAGTGCACTGAGCACAAGGTTGGAATCATAAGACTTGGTGTTCCCACTGCTGCAACTAATCTGCTGTCTGACCATGAGCAAGATATTGGATGTCTCTATCTCAGTTTCTTGGAGGTGGAAATTTGCTATCTGTGGGCATACCTGAGAGATCAAGGCTTCCACTATGATCTATGGACAAAACATCCCGTTTATATAGAAAAAGGTTCCAGAATTTTAAGGATAGGTTTGTACTTTCAACGGTTGAAAGTCCTTAACTGCATTATACCTTGTCTGCAGGTATTTATACTGGGGAATTTTAGTAGAATTATACACCCACATGATATGATTAAGGCCACAGGAGTAGAGATAAACCAACTTTATGCAGAATAAGATCCATGCTGCACATGTCCCACTGACAGGCTTTGCCACAAAGTATACTGGTCTTCTAAAAGTCTGCATCTGTTCCAAGCCAGCATATTACAGCTGGCTCATCATACCAGATGAGCCAGACCAGAAAAATGGATATAATTTATCTTCCAAGTTAATGATCAGACATTTATATTTAAAGATAATATACTGCTCTGTGTCCCAAATGAGCAGCAGTATGCGACTGAACAGAGAGTGTGCAATTACGTGCTGATGTCCAGTAGGCAGAGAATAGTCCTGAGTGACTCCAGTGATAAATGTCTCATTGTATTAAAAAATACACTGAGCTGTAACATCAAAGTTAACTGCTAACCCTCTAAAACTCTCTGCTTCTGGAAAGGAAACAAACATTTGCCCTTGCTGCCTGTGAATGACCATTCAGCCTTTTTACTAGTAGCTCTGATGGGGTGAGCCTTTCAGCACGCCGTTATTTCGGTTGCCCAACTTTACCTGTATCATCTAGTTCTCAATTGACTATACAGCTGTCAAATTTAAAACATTTGCCCAACATTTGCAATCTTTAGCCTCAGCTGTAAAAGTAATATTTTGTAAAGTTTGGACAAAACTTTTGCTGTTTGTGAGAGCTTGCTTAGGGTAAAAGATCATTTCAATTAAGTTCTGTTATTAATGCTTACATTTCCCATATCTGTTGGCTGTATTACTCTCTTGGTTCAGTACTGGGATTTGTAACAAGTCAAAGTCTAAATCCAACCCACTTTTGTGATCCCCTGGAAGTAACAGCAAAACATTTTTTTAGGTGTTTCCTTATACAGCTGATAGAGGAAAATTAAAAATAAAGCTCATGATTTGTTTTACAATTGTTTGCTGGAGCAGTTTTTCATGAGTTATCTTCCCAAATTTTCTCAATTATAAAACCAATTTTTAAATGTTATTGGAAAATATTTTTTTTAATGTTTTGGATACTAAAGAGACAAGGAGAGAGAGAAAAAAAGCCACGCTTCACTTTCATATGTGCATAAATTAAGATCATAAAGTAAAAAAATTTCAAAGGATCTGACTTTCAAGATTTCAGATGCATTATTCCATCTGGCTTACATTTTGCCCAGAGAAAAAGATTCTGCTCTCTGGGGACAGGGAGAGAACAACACTTAGGAAGCATGTTCAGCAGAGTCTAACCAGGCTTTGACCTGTGAAGCTGTGCTTCTACACTGATCCACGGCGACAGTACAAAAGAGTGCATGGGAAGCAAGAGGAGGCGTATGGTTTATGAATCCATGCCAGTGCCATTCCACTGGCAAAATCCCCTCCTAGGGAAGGGAAGCTGTTGCAGAAGCTCCTGCATGCTGAAGGCTGCAGCTGTGTGCATGGAGTACTTATGCTAATTTTCCTCAACCTGGGAAAAGATCGGGGGTGGCTTCATCACCGACACAGCATAACTCTGCGGAACACTCTCATTTGTGCTCGGGGCAGTGATCAGAATTAATTTCTGAGAACTGAATCTATTAATATGAGAGGAGAAATAATACGTTTATTTTCTACCACACAATTTGGAGATATCTGAGTTTTTCTACAGTGTTTTAAGGTCCTATTGCCATAGTAGGCATAGAAGTCCTGAGCAATGAGCTGCTGTTCAAGGCAGGGACTGAGGAGTTACAGAACAGTGGTTCCAGAAAGGACACAAAGGCAATTACAGAAGCTGCAGGGAAATTAAATGATTTTTCTTTTATCACAATGCTTGCCATTTCTGTTTTGACACTGGTGGCACAAGAATAAATGCCAAGAAAAGAAATTTAATCTACACTCAATGAAATTATTTTTGAAAAGGCAGATCAAACCATACTCTCAATACATGGTGACAGTGTTCTCAAAAACAAGGACTGCTTCATGTAAAAATAGTAAGGGATTAGACCTACCTACCTCCTGAATTTTATATTAAGATCAATATTCTTTAGAACTACTACAACTTACGCTATTTTCATCTGAAAAGGCAAAAAAAAATCTGGATTTATTTACCTGATACTCAGTTCTTTTGGAGGTAATTTACGCACATAACAGATTAATGCATCTTTAGAAACTGCTTTCTTTTTAATCTGTTACATAGCTTTCTAGAGTTAATTTCTGTGCCTGGCAAGCTGAGAGAAATGGCTGTTGTGGGACCCTTTTACAGCTTGGGAAGACAAAGTTAACAAACTTATAACTTCCAAGTGCTTACACAGGGAGCCCATTTGCCAGAGAATTACATAATGCTCTGTTTTACTGCAGTGACTCTTAACAACACGTATTTTATAGACAGTAGTGCACGTCTAGAGCCCAGGCCAAAAGATCTTGTTCATACATTGCTCATTAAAATGTTGAATCTTTAATAAAAACAGGATGGGATCTTTGCTATAAAACTACGTAAAAATGTACAGATGTTTGATTCTGCACATATTCCATTTTGCATCACTAATGGTAAATCTGTTTTGCAAATGCAGGAGGATGAAAATGCCTTTATATTTCTGCCCACACCCACCTTAGCTTACTGCTGCTAATAAAGAGGCTATTGCAAACCTTGAGATTTGTCATATAAGAACAAAAACCTCCTGGATCTCTGGGGTGGGAACTACAGTAACAATTATCAGCTTCCAATCTGTGTTCTTGTGAATTGATGCGGTGACACGTATTTGCATTTCTCTGATAGCAAATGATAGGGCATGCTAATCGCTATTTTAATAACTCAACAATTATTTAAATTAAGGTTAATCCTAATTACACTTTCTATTAAATCCAGGCAGTGATTTCCCCACCTCCAGTGGAAAGAACTACATGGCAAAGCTTTCATGCAAAGAAGGGTCTCTCAAGGTTCCTCATGCCTGTTCCTGGTGGGGAAGACCTGGGGCAGGAAGCTGTGGCTCTTGAGCTCTTGCCTCTTTCCCTTGAAAGACAGCAAGCTGAAGAATCACAAAGCATCAGGATAGGAACTGTCTTGAAGCAGTGATATTGAGCTTTGCTGGCCCTCTTTGGCCTGAGAACCCACTGGATATATCCACCTGATACATCCGATAAAAACAACCCAGAGCCCAAACTCTGCCGTAGAAACTGGATGCCAGGCAGTTAGCAAGGCTGCAGGAGAGGGCACACCACTGTCTGTTTTCTTGGGAAAAAAAACAGAGAGCAACACCACACCCACATGTGCAGAAGACACAGAAGGAACATTATTGCCTAAATGGTATGAGGAAGCCAACAAACCCAGAGAGCCTCTCTTGCTGAGTGCAGGTCTGGAGGGTTTGCTCTTCAGACTCCCTTGCTTATTTTTGTTCAGCAAAGAAGAAACAAAAGCATATAAGTAACCCCAAATTCCCTCTTTATCCCCCCACCAAAAGATTAAGTGATTCCCTCACATTTTCTGGAATGTCAGTGCTTGTTCTTCTTTACCCTCTAATTAGTTTATTGCTATTGGCTGGTTATGGAAACACACACATAGTCTATCTCTACTATGTAAGCGAAGGTTTTATTTCAGAAACCTTGAGACAGTGAAATCAGAAGCACAGCCACTGTTCATTCTCACTGTTGACTGATTCAATTTAGCTTTAAATGTGTAATTAATTTTACTACTATGGGAAATTAATTATATTTTTGTTATAATGATCAGTATTAACCTAATTAGTGACCAAGAAAATTCCCAAGCAAAGCACTTAATTATATTAGAATTAGAATGGTAAATATTTTCCTAATGGAAAACTTCCAGTAAAACACTAATGTGCTCAAAGGCTACAAGCCCAAGAAACATGAAGCATTTGTAAAATGCCATCCATAATGAGATTCTGATTGCTAACTCTGCTGCACAAGGTAATAGTGTTTGTAATGTTATGTTAGGAACATACCCATACATCACAAGTAAGCTATACAACACTTAAATTGATGCTTTTAAGATTCAGTTCACCAGATACAGCAGAAATCATTTTCAATAATCTCTTTCTCTAGCTCCCAGACAGAAGTGGTGCCCTGTACCTATCCCCACGGCCACTGAAAACTGTTTTGGGAACAGGAAAAAAATCCTTCCCTCAACTGCTTGTCCTTCACGTGCAATTTTTTTTTTTGCTTGTAACCCCTGGGTATCTACTTCCAGCCCTGCTCCTGCTCATTTCTCTGTTTTCCACTCTTCACATTTTCTGTAGCATTTTATGCACAGCATTTTCATAACTCAAAAAGGTGCTCCTGCACCCTGGAAAACAGCAGGCAAGAGATGCAGCTTAGGTGGGAAAGAATGCTACTGCCAAACCACGAGGCAACTGATCTTGCACATAAAGGACAATCTCTGAAGAAACAGCATTATCTTCTGTCTTCCAGGAGACATGGCCCTCCTAACCTAAGCTGAAGTTTATTGTAAAGGACTTGCATTACAGTGCCCACAGAAAACACCTCAAGTCCATCTTTTTTTATTAAAACAGAAGTTATGCCCTGCTATGTTACCTTGCACAGTCCCTCTTGTAATTAAGGGATGCCAAGTAACCAAAAGAGTCATTTCAGTTCCCTTGGTATAATATAGTTATTCATAACTCAGTCTGACCCTCCTTTCATTTACTTTGTTACAAAAAGCTTTCCTTTACACACCTAACTTGTTGCAAGCACTGTCCCAGATTTAAGCCACTTTGTAACACAGGGAACATATTTGTCAATGTGATCCCCACAGGCCACCTAACATTGCGATTAAAGTGTTTATTTAAGATAAAAGCTTTGTATTGAATTAGAAATTGATCTTCCACTTGACCTGATAGTATTGTTTTATGCATTCATGTACAGGTCTCTTTAGAAACCTCTTCCATTAGTGTGCTGGCCAGAGTGAGTGACTGAATCATTCCCACACATGCAGAAATAATACTTGGAAATATAATTCCCGACTTTTGTTGGGCTGAGGGTGACTGGGGCAGGCACCAATTCTCTTGTCACCTCCCAGCTCTTGGTTAAACAATTTATCTCAGTTACCAACTGTGTACAAACAGTGCCAGGAATTTATCAGGTCAGTATTATATCCTATCAATTATGCATTGCTTACAAGCACAATACAGCTCATGAAGTCTAAAACACAAACCAGAGACACAGAGAATGCGTTCCTCCAGAGCTGCATCATATCATTTATGCACAAGATAAAAGATTTTCAAGTGAATTCCTCTCTTTCCTTGTAATTTTTGCCCTTTTGATCTTATCCTATATTTTCAACCTGAATTATGTGTTCAAAACACAGGAACAATTAATCCACTACAGAATCAGTGGAGGTAAGATTCTGAGGAGATGCTGGCTCCAGTAAACTGATGGATTACCCTAGAAAAGAATTTCTGAGGGAGATTTTTAGTTTCCTATCTCTTTACACCTGCATTATCTGTGTTACATATGCATTTGTGCCTGAGCTCCCATCGCCTGTGTAGCCAACCCAGCTGCTTCTCTCGGTGTTATTGAAGGTATATACACACACACACATATATATACATACATACATATATATATGTGTGTGTGTATTCATTAATGGATGGCTGCTTTCCAGCACAGGCCATGGGCTGTTCACTGTTTTGTCTTCTGCTCTGCTGGCATCAGCACTTTGTGACAGCATATCATGGATGCTAACATTAATGATAGAACTGTCCCAGGCTTACCAGATCTCTAGTAAATGCTTTACAGAGAGAAGGAAATAAACAAGTCTTAAAATTATTTTCCAGTATTGATTTGGGGTGATGTCTTAAAAACCTGTATTAGTTTTCAATATCTCAATTTACCTTGCAAAAGAGACCTTTTTCTGGAGACTTATATTGCACTAGTCTCTACATACATGGAGGTTGTTTCAGGCATCTTTAGGTACTAATGGCTGAAATACATGCTCTGGAAATCAATTTACCCTGACACGGAAAGTCTGCGTTGGTTTGTTTCAAACATGCAGAACACAAAAAGCTGCAGGCAATTCATTCATGCAATAAATATGTTTGCTATCCTGGTGGCTTTTTAAAAATCAGCAGGTTGAGCCCTTAATCATTTTAAAAACTGATTATGATGATGAGAAATACAGCAAAACCAACTTTTTTGATTGATGGAGTTTCATTAATGGAAAGCTTTTATTGTTATATGTTTAATTTTGAAGCTACTGACATGAAATGTTTTAAGTACGATGTATGACTGAATTAAGATTTCATTTTAGATAGTGCCAATCCCCAAAACCTCAGCCTGTCTCCTTCAATCACACTCTACACGTTCAGCCATCCATTTGGCACCAGCATAGCATTCGTATCAGGTCTCATGCACAGGTCTAAAATAAAATCCTCTAAACTCACATAAGAAAATGGTTTTATGTTTCTGGCACAACTTATACAAGTGACTGAGACCGCACTGAAGATATTCACAGTAAACTCAGAATTACACCTTGAAAAAGTAACTATATAATATCAATTTTGGTATTATTTTTCACTATGAAATACTTCTCACGTCATTTTCCACAGCCACAAAAAAACTTAACATCTAGTCTTTAATTATTTTAGTTCAACTTAGATGTCCAAAAATGGATGAACACCACAGCAATAATTAAAGCACAGCAGAAAATGGAAGGGCTGAAGGCACTACTGAGCAAAACACATGCAAAGCACAACTATGATGTGGGACCTGAGCAGCCACCTTTGTCAAGCAAATTTTCCAGAAGGAAACTGGGTTAATGCAACGAATGTGGTATGGCCTCAAAAGAGTCTATCCTTCTCTGGACATCGGTGTAGCTACACTGATGTACTGAAATAGACCTCTGCTTGCTACTGAACACACGTTGAGCATGAATATGCAAAGGCAGCCTTCTGTTACCCTGCTAGCAGAGAGGGAATGAGTGGAGACATGTACAGGACACAGCCAGGATATTTTTGGGTCCCACCAGATCGCTACTTGTTTTCCTTTTCAAGGCCATTTGTAATGAGAGTAATTTGAAACACCTCTAAATTATTCAGAGAGACTAGGCCTTCATGCAGCTGACAAACAACCAGGGAGCATTACGTTTACCTTTGGAGGCTTTCTGTAGCTCTCCAGTGGGGTGTCCAGCAGGGCTGGATCACCAGAACCTGCTTCTCCTCTCGTGCAGCCCATGGGCTGAGTGAGAGAGGAAGCTGGATACTTTTCTGCATAGGAATAGTTTCAAAATTAGTTCTGTACAGCACATACTAAAGCACAATGAAGTTTCCTATTTCTGACTGTAAAAAAAGCAGTACTTGCCAATGCCAAAGAAAGGCAACAAGTTGAAGATGGTTTTGAATGTTTTTGTTCTTTCCTCCAGATAGAAATAGCAGCTTTTAAAATCCACTCCAATGTTATTTGGAACAAACCCAAAGAAATATAATGGTATATATAAATTCACCTTTGAGTCAGCATCTCGTGTTTCAGCACTTCTAGTCACAGCATCTTTCAGAACAGTACATCATCCATATGCTTCATGCACATCATTTACCTTCTCAGTAAATCAGAAGATGAATGCTAAAATCCACAATGCAACCTTAAAAATTCCCCCGTTTTTTTAGCAGGTTTTATTGATACTGATGGTTGAGCATCTTTTGTAATGGGAGGTGGAAACTTCTCCCTTGTAATTCAGACAAACAAGCAACTGGAAATAAGAAAGAGGTTATCAAACAAGGAACTTTTGCAGCAGTCAACAGTAACATTCCAAACTAATGTTGAAAAAATATGTGCAGATACAACAAAGGAGAGAAAACTCCTTTTCACTACAATTTCTATGAAGTATGGGAGAGGTGTAAAAGCATCACATGGGTCCCAGTCTCACAGGAACCTCAAAATGATGTCTTTGTTTTAAGGAAAATGGGTGGGGTTGGGTTGGTTTTTTTGTTTGGTTGAAGATTTTTGCCACTGAGAAATAATCTCAGAATCAAGCTTCCAATAAAACAGATTTACTTAGCTGAAGGAAAACAACCAGGAATCATTATGAATGTACCCAGTAACTGGTGTCTTTGTGAGCTTTTTTATCGACCTCATCCTTTGAACTTTTCTGTAGATAAATTCTTCAGATTAAAGGAGCATAACTGATGCAGTTTGCTAAATGTCATGGTGCATGATCATGCTTCTTTACTTCTGTACACTCAAATAGCAAACTTCCACGGTTTTTAGGCCTGCTGCTGCCATTTTACCTAGACTATGATCCACATTTATCAATAACGTTTAATAACACTGTTACAGCTTCTCTTTGGGACCCTCCAAACCAAGCAATGACATTCAGTCCTGAATCACCCTCACATCCCACCGATATGATGACCCCCCTCTCCTATTATAAGAGCATGGTTAATAGATAGAGCAAAATTAAGAGACCACAGAGAATTTTACATCTAGAGCTTGATAAGAATGTTTTGCTACATAATTCTGTCTGCTTGGTTGGGGTTCTGTTACAAAACTGAGGTGAGCATTGCCAGCTCAATTTGAGTATGTTAATCATGCCATCACTCCCACTGCCTTTCAGCTAGATTTGCATATCCACTGCCCTCCCAGACCTTCAGAATCACAGCTTTAATACCATAAACATATTTTTCCAACACTACTCTTACTCAAAGATCATCTGCTTTGTGCTCACAGCCTGTCCTTTCCACTACCTGCATCTAAGCACCCTGGTATAAACCTGACCATTTCTGTTCACATTTTATGGACAGCAAATTTTCAAACCTTCCAGAGGTCAAGAAGGAAAGAGAATTTGCTGTATTTCTAAACAGTCCCTCTGATGACAGTTGTAAATACTAATAATACTAATACTAATAGGTGAACAGCTATACCTGTTCTTGTTGAGGGTTCTGAATGTAATTGGATTTCTCTCTTCCATTAGACTAGGGAGAAAATTAACCCCATAATTCATCTGGTGAATAAGAACTTTAGGAACACTGTGAGATTGCTGCTTGTGACTGAGCTAAAGGGATGCCAGCTTTGAAATGTTTGTTCTTGTCCAGTCCGGTCTTCTTTATTTGACTTTGAGCTTCTACATTAAGCAAATATGTTTTTCAAGGTGCATTTTATAAATTAAAAAAGTAAATGAATGTGAGGTATGTGATCTAAATCAATTTATCTTGCATTTTGAAACGTGGCTGTGCGTCTCAGTACTTGAGTAAAGCAGTGTCTTCATCATGTCATTCCTTCAAGTTCAAGCGCAAGGAGGGCATAAATCAGCAATGATTCCAACCTCCTGGCCTGGTTGTATTCAAAAGCTACTTAAAAAATAATAATAGCAGTAATTACTCAAAGACCCTAAAATTATGCATTTATTAAGCTATGTAGTATTTAGTAAGACAAACAGGAGTATACCGGAATAATTTCTCGTAGCAGCGGAATTTAATCATTTAGAAGAACAAAGCAACGGCTTAGCACAGGAGGCAAGTACTATACTAACAGTTTAGGACAGGAATCAAAGAACATAATTTCCAAATAAACATTCACCCAGAATCTGGGAGGCAGAAGGTGCCTTCAGGAGTAGCACCTGGTCTTTACATCACAGTCCTGAGCAGCAAATGGTTCTGCAGACTTTAGGAGCAGGCAAATGAGACTCAAGCTGAGCTGTGAGTTGCAGAGTGGAAGGTGCCATCAGTCCCTTTGCACTAAGGGCAGCAGTTTCCTTCTTCCCAATGCATATTTGTAAGCACATGATTTCTCTTTTTTTTTACTTTTGGTTGACATTCTACTTCTCTACAATTCAAGTATTTTGTGTTTGGTCATAGAAATAATAGTACTTAACTGTAGCGTTTGTATTAAAATGTCTTCCAGAGAACTTAATAAAAAATTTACTGGATTGTTTTACTATCACTTTTGAACCTTTGTTCTCTAAAGAAGCAAAAGAACATCAAGAAATTAGATTTCCAAGTGTAATCTCTGAGGGGACCTATTGATATCAGCATTTCTTGTATAGTTTGGGTTTGCAGCACTTTGACACAGAAATATTAAACTCTTTTCTTCAGATAGATGCTGGAATGAGAGTGTACATCCTCTCCAGCTGCGCCAGGAGCACTATTGCTCTTCCTTCACAGTGTCAGCCCACCCAAGAAGAGGTTGTGAACTCGTCAGTTTTACCATGATGGTTCTCAAACATGAAATTTTAATCGTTATCTTAACATTGATTTCATGGCAAAACAAGAAAAGGAGATGTACCAGTTTTGTGGGACTCTTCCTGGATGTTTTAAGACACTAGAACACTGGGGACATCCAGAAGACTACTCTAGAGACAGCAGTAACACCTAGAAGGTAGCAGATAACTTCTTTCACTTCTTGTTTTTTTTTTATTCCTGGTGGAGGTACCCCACCATCCAAAGCCTCAGACCCCCAAACCTGTGAGGTACTACAGCAACTTCTCCCCTACACCCTGGCTAGCAGTTACACTGCAGCCAAAGACATTGCTCTCTTTTCAGTCAGCACTAACATTTTATTGGACAGTGATTTCTTAGCGGGACAACTTCTTGCATTTTTATTCACAGAAAGTCTCCAAAACCCCAGAATAGATAGCAGGACTTAGAGAGGAGGATGAGTAATTCAGTGGGCTGTGTTTAGTAAGTGAATAATGACATCCTTGCTGGGAGAAGCATGTTTCCTATGTTTGTTCCTCAGCTGACAGCAAACTGCCTGTAATCATTGTTATTGTACCATTGGAGAGCAGGGGGACAGGAAGCACTAGAGTTGATAAGATTACCTAATTAGACTTCTGGTGGACATGCAAACAAACTCTGAATGCAAAGAGCTGCTCAGACAGACATGGTGACTGAAAACCAGGCTTCAGCCCTCCCACTAGTCCTGGCTTACAAGATCACACGTGTTGGCCTAAACATGGACCTGTGCCCCAGATTAAGCCACAACGGTGCTTGACTGGATCCCACACTGGGTATGATACGTTGCTGGGCAACTGAAATTCATTTAGCAAAATTTAATTTCCTTTATATTGCTTTTACTCTGCAACATACAGGGCTGAGTAACAAATTCGAACACTGTGCTACCAGAAAATGATTTGATTTCTGTTAAACTTTGCTTTGGAGTGAGCATAAAAACAACCAGAAGAAAGAAAGGAGGGAGTGAGGTGCAATATAGACCAGCATTTTGACCTAGCTTTAAGTTACAGTGAAGCAATAGAATGTCACAGTATGCTAATTATTTAATCAACCCACATCTTCTCTGCTGTTCATGTATTATTCTGACTACCAATCGAACACCATCTGCCCTCACAGAAAAATGTTCCTGCAACATAAAGAATATTTAGCTGGCAAGAAACTCTCACCATGTTCACACTAGAAAGTCTTGAACCTGAGAAAGCCTGAGGAACTTCGGGTATTCAAAAAAAATCTCCTGCTCTCTCTTGGCCTCCTTCTGGAGAAATGGATGGTTTCCATTTAAATTTCAAATAATAAAATAATTTCATTAATGGATAGGAAGCTAAACGTTGGAATCCAGCATTCCTTTTAATGAAAAATTTCTGTCACTTGGAGAAGCGTGGGAAGCAACAGCGAGGAGAGGGAGAGGAAGAGAGGAGAGGAGGTGGCTCCGGCTCCTTTCATCCTCTCTGCTCCAGCAGCGTTTCCCTCAGGGGGCTCCTGGCTGGCCACCATGCTGGCCCTGGCTGGACTCAGGCTGGAACCCAGTGCTCTCCTCCCCAGACCCCATCAGGACCCCTTTGGGGACCTGCCTCTTAACTCTGGGAAAAGGACCCTCTCACTTTATTCTCACCCTTTACCTGGACAGCAAATCTGTCAGGGTGTGCATTTTATAAGGTAAAGCGATAATTCCTGTCTCAAAAATGGAAACAAGGGCATTGTCCATGAGATCCTGGTAAAATACTATAGGGAAAGGATTTTGGAAAGGTTGTTTAGGAAATGTGGATTTTAAGGGGATGTTTACCTTGAACAGATAAAACTAAGTATGAAACGTTGCAAGGTGCATTGAATAACATAAAATCTATGCCAAAGGAGGACAGTATTACTTACATTTTAATTTTTAACTACTAAAATAGATGCGCAATCATGACATTTCATCCTAAATTGTTCCGGTTGGAAGTGCAGCACAGTTGGCCTCTTCATTCTTTTCCAATTAAGCGCTGCCTATTAAGGAATCCCAAATAAACACGTACAAAGATTGCAGGTGCTATGACAAATACCAAGCACAGAGGCAGCCAAAACGTCTTTGGGTGCTGTTTAGATGCAGTTTTTGGAAACAGCCCCACCATCTTTAGTTAATAGATGAATTAGCAGGCTGATGTTGAGTCACTCCCTCATGCCCTTCTGTCTCACAGCCTGGCATGGGGCACCTAAGTCCACACCTCACCTGCCAGAGCGGCCGACAGCTTTAGAGCAGTGCTCCGTACACCAGCGAGGAGCCACTGATAAGGCATGGATGGATCCACCGACCAGAATGAAAAAAAATGGGCCCCGACGTCTCTGTCGTCCTTACCCTGAATTCCTTGGAGCCGGCCCAAGGATTTCCAGCGGGACTGGAATTTGGCCCAGTGTGCCACGCTCCCATAAAACACAACTGTCTATTGGTTAAACAATGCCAAGCGTGTCTCAGCCAGATGCCTGTTTACCAACTGCTCAGAGAGAAAAGAAGCTCTCAGATGCTATTGCTTGGCTTTGCAGGATGTGGGACATTAATTACGAGCAAATGAAATGATCACAAAACAGAGATGAGCCACATAACTCGGTTTGGCTGCAGCTCCTGCTATATGAAAAAAAATGACTGCACAGGGCTTGGTGAACATTCAGTCCACATTAAAAAATAAATTATTTTGTTATCTATTTGCTTAAGATAGTTCTTTGCTTTCTTCTGCTCTAAGGGATAATGGACCATAAAATTGGCTAAATTATTGTCCATTTAGCACAAACACTTTCTGCAGTAAAGGAAGAATCCTGGTTCATTTTTCTGAGAAAACACTGCTCTGCTAAAAACGTCTTTTCTTTCCTAGAAACAGAGAAGTCCAGCAACAGGAGACAGCATCCACTGGGAACACACTGCTGAGGGAACTGTGGCAGGGAGGTGGGTCGGTGACTACCTTAAAGCATGGCCTTCCCTGGCGCTTCCCCCACCTGACTCAGCCCAGAGCCAAAGCCTCTCAGGTGCCCTTTAACCACCCACAGAGCAAACCCAGCTCTGCCAGGCTGTGCTGTACCAGGGTCCCTCCCTCCCCATGGGGGAGAGCAGCCGGATGGGGAGCTGAGCCGGGCTGGGGCAGAGGAGGCAGAGCCTGCTGGTGCCCTCAGGGCCCTGACCACACTCCCATCTCAAGGCACGAACACCGCCCATGATCTTGATCTTGTCCTAGCTGAATTTCTTTTTCTTGTTTGTTTTTCTTTCACAGGCCATTTTTNCCCACCCCCTGGCACTGATGTGCAGATTTTCTTCCTGCAGCAACGGCAGCAGCACTTTTGCTTCTATTTATGCCAAGAAGGCAGCAAAGTTCACACAAATACCACCTCCTTGAATAATCAGTTCCTCTGCCTTCATACCATCTCCATTAAAACGTTTCTCCTAATTCTGGGCCTTCATTTTCCCTATTTTTACCCCATTCACCATAAAGAGCAGATGTTCCTGCTCTCTGGACAAGATTTTGTGAATTGAGAACCAAAGGGTTTCACCTCTCTGTCTGTTCTTTTGTTTTTCAGTCTTCCTTGGACCAACTGGCCCATACCTGCTCCGAATGCAGTGTCCCAGATTAGATGGATACTCCAGTATCCAATGTTTTTGAATATACTCCTATAGAGGTAAAGAAATCTAAAATGTATTTTTTTTTAATCAGTATCATTATACTGCAGACTCCTGTTTAACATGTGACAAGACCACCTTGTGTTTTTGCAGATCTTTTTGTTGAGCAGCATATTTTATTACCTTGCACTGTGCCTTTGTTTATTCCAAGACCATGATCTTGATCTTGTCCTAGCTGAATTTCTTTTTCTTGTTTGTTTTTCTTTCACAGGCCATTTTTCCTATTTGTTGATAACATCTTGCATTCAAACCCTGCCCTTTACAAACCCTGAAGCTTCTTACCATTTGCAGATGTAATAAGCACAGGCCTTTGCCCAGCAGTGGCTATTAACAAAGCCATTAAAAGACCTGCTCCAGAGCAGACAATGATGGAAAGCTTGTGATGTAATGTCTACACCCACTGCTGCCTTCCAGAGATGCTTCTCATCCAGCTGGGCATCAGCTCAGGCCCATCCCCAGGCCTTTCAGTGTTTTTCTATCTTTCTTAACCAGAATGTTGTGCCACACTGCCAGAGCCTTGAAAATCAAGATAAAGAGCATCTGTGGCTTCTTCTCCAGCCACTCTTTTCTAGAACAAAATGAGCTTGGTGTGATGTAGCTTCTTTGTTGTTGTTGTTATTTTTAAATCAGTCAGTTCTCTGGTAAGTGCTTTCAGACTGCTTTGGGAATTCGTCCGAGAAGTTTTGAGCTGGTGCAAAGGCTTCAAAATTCCCTAACTTTGCTCTACTCCCCACAGATGCTTTTCTTAAAAACAGGCACTGTCCTAGCTTTTCCCCAGTCTGCTGGCACCTTGCAGAGGTCCACAAGAGGTTTCCAGAAATCCTGCATCACATCTCTGTGTGTTATTCAGAGATGCAGTCCACCAGGCCTACTTAATCTTAAAATATTCTGCTTAAGTCTCTGCTTACACTTTCCCTGCCCTAAGCTCATCTTATCCCTTTGCCACCAGCATTAGTTCCATGAGCCGTCTGTTCCCTGTAGCTCTCTTTCAGTGAGCACAAACACAGAATAAGCATCAAACACCCAGTTCCTGGGGGTCATCTGTACGCAGCACTTCTTTTCCATGAGAAACAGGTCAATTTTTTCCTGGTCTTCCTACTACTAGTGAGATAATGCTTTTTTCATGTATCAGGTGGTCCTTAATAATTGCAGGGGATGAAATATGACCTCCAGAAGACCTTTTGAAAACCTTCATGAGAGCTGGTTTCAGGGGACGCTGTTTCTAGAACACCTCAGCTCAAGACAGCAGCATATGGAGATGGACAGAACAAGGAAGAGCAAAACAATCCTGTAAAACTCAGATGCTGCTGAGCACCTCCCTCTCATCAAAAGCATGCCAGAAATCGGAGAAGAAGGTGCTCGGTGTAGCCACTCCCTTGCTGCCAAGACACTGACTAGAGGCCAGAAAAGTCTCTGGGGTATGTAGTCTGAGCCACAAGAAAACATGAAAGAAAGAGTTTGTTTTAAAAAGATAGTAGAAGGGGAAGAAAAAACCAAACCCATGCCCGCCTTTCTTGAACTTTCCTTAATGACAGTGAGATGTTTCTTTCCCAGCAAAAGCTAACTGCTACTCCTGCCACGCCTGATGTCAGCTGGAGGAACAGATGGCTCAATGGTTCATTTCAAACTGTTCATTCAGCCAAACAGCACAAATTGCATTAATTGCCTCACAGTACGAGCAGGGAACGGAGCGCTCCGCGTGTCCTCGCTGTGAATCACTGTGGCTCCTCATCACCATTCCCATTTGACAGGTCAGTCAGGAGCTTATCTGCATACTGGGAAAGGTGGGAAGAGAGGGGGCACAGCACAAGAAAATGCCTGAGTTACTCTGCAGGTAACAGAAGATGCCCAAAGGCTGATTCAGCCTTTGACTTGGCTTTGGAATGGGTTCCTCAGCACAGTGCCGCTCGCAGAAATGTCATTTCTCAACATGAGAATGTTACACAGGAACACATCTACTGCCCAGCCCCAGGGAGCAGGAGGGACAAGACTCAATTACTGACCCCCTTTCTGTCCACACTGAGAGCAGGAACACCTTTCCTGCATTGGAGGCGCTTCTACACTGCCCCCCTTGCTTTGTCCCTTCCTGCATCAAAGGTGCCTTACGCACCCTTGGAGGTCTCGGTAGGACACCTCAGAGAAACCAAGTGTCCCAGAACCTCCAGCCAGAGCAAAGGGGGAGGGAAACCATGACAAGACACTCTCCATACCTGCCTTCAAGGAGCTCCTGCGTCCAAGAACTGAAAAAACACGCGTAGCCAAAAAGTTTGAAAAAAGTTATCCCAAATATGTCTTTTGTTTGCTTGTTTCAATAAGATAGGGGCCTTTTAGCTGTTTAATTTACTACTACACACATGCACAAGCATCTGAAGAGTTCATACAGAAGGTGAGTCCTGGCAAAAAGCACTCCTTTAGGTTCAATTGCTCTAAACCTTCCCCAATAAATTATTTATTAGATGCTCTGTAACCCGCTGAAAAGTCCCGACCCCTTGCTCACCACTTGCAAGTGAAACATATTAACATTTCGAACATTTTGCCTGCTGAAGACTACATTCTTTTCATTTTTTCTTTTTTTTTTTTTTTTTTTAACAAGGGAAAAAATTTGAAAAATTGCCACATGAAACCAGGAGTTTAAGGATGTAGATTCCTGGAATGTGATCACTGATGCTTCTCTTTTACCCATTGAATATGTTTTCTTTTTTTTCCACAACTTTAGTAAAATACCATACCAGGAAAAGACTAACCTTACTCTCCAAGAGGTTGTTGAGGATCCTGCTACAAAACATCCAAGCAAATCCTGCTGCTCTTTCTTTTTCTCTGCTTTAGAAGGACGAAACCGCTGTTGTTTCACCACCACAGGCAAAATGTCTGTACCATACCTATGCATTGCTAACCTCTGCTTGAACCCCTCCTCCAAGAAAAAAACATGGAAAGACTAGGGAGAAATTAAAAATAAAAAGCAACACATGTGCAAATCCAGACCTACAGTGACATATTGTGGTGTAACCCTCCCTAAATAGGCAGCAAATCTGTTTATTGGTGACACCTGAAGGGCAACTCTTGCTTCACCCCCCTGCTTGGTGGAGGCTCTGCACCTTTCCTCACTGCTTGCTCTGTGCTGGCCTCAGGCCTCACAGGTTTCCAGAGAAGAGAGGCTCTTCACTGTTTTCCTCCCTTAAGCAGAAGTCAGCAGAAGGGAAAGGGTACCTAACTGCATCTGGCTGATGGAAAAAACTACGTGCTTTATGCCATTAATTTCCTTCCCTCTTGCAAAGTTTGGGGGAAATAACCCCTGGATCTGAGTTTGTTTCACACTCTGTCTGTTGTGTACCTCTGAAAGAAGCGCAGCAAAATTCCTAGAGCCAAGTCTTCTCCCAGGAGGAAGCTTTGCTCCTGGTGCTGAGCACCGTGCTGCTTCAGTCATGCAGTCTTGGTGGCGCTGACAGCTCCCTGTGCACTGCCAGCAGCACCCTGTCCCTTGTGCTCACACAACTGCCCCGGGGCCTCCCCACACTGTGAGACTCCTTCCAGTAACAGAGACTCGCCCTGCTGTGTCTTCCCACACAGAAGTACCTCGTGTGCTGCATTTAGGTGCTCAGAATTGGAGCATTATCATTTGGTCTTCCTTCTTTGGAAACAGGACCTCACTGTGATTGTGATTTCTGCTTCAGTTCTTCTCATCCCTGGGGACAAGGTGGCCTTTGTGCCCACGGGCTCCCGGTCTGCCACGGGCTGACTCCACCAAACATTCCCAGGCCTTCTCAGCAATTCAGGTGAGCTGTTTCACAAAGCTTGTAAGCACTTCAAGAGCTTCTGCACCTCCATCTCTGAATGATCTCTTCCTCCTTTGGACTCAAGCAAGCAGCTTCTGAAGTTACTGGAGAACTTGCAGCTTGTAGCAGGAATTAATCCAGACACTAATTTATTCCTTTGGGGCTCTTTCCCGGGTTAGCTGCATTTTACCAGCATTTAACTGCATTCCACCCAACTCTGCTGACAATACCCATGTGGGAGAAGGGGAGGGAGAAATGAAGCACAAAGCAGCCTGAAGGATCCGGAATGGCAGAAGAGGTGATGCAAATTACCACTGGCTCTTCGCCGCCTCTGGGAGAGGGCAACAGGCAACAGAGCAGAAGTAAGCCAAGCTACAGACCTGCAACCTCAAATGTCATTTTTAAAGTTAATTTAAACATGTCTTTTAATTTAACAGGGAAAGGGTGAGACCATGCCTAGGAGCAGGTAATTTTAATGTTTAAGTCATAGTGCTGTGTTCAGTGATGTCTAAGAAACATGAGCTGTCAGAAAATCTGGCGTATTCTCCAGTTCCTCAGCACTGGATGCACCAGAGGGACCCACAAGACTTCTTTTCACAAAGACACCTCCTGACTGATCATCCATTTCTTGATGCTCCAGTGGGCTTTTCTGGACAGGCCTTCCCTGTTGAGCCCAGCTCCAAATAGCTGCAAGGCCAGGTGTGCTTCCCTCCTTTCAAATTCTTCCCCAGGCTAAAGGAGCACTAATTCTGTGATTGAGCTAATGGGTGGGGACAGACCAACACACAGAATAATGCTGGAGAGGGAAATGTGATAGTTCATGACACAGAGGCAGTGAGCAGAGAACATGGCATGGAGTAACTCTGAGGTTTTTGTTGCAATGAGCTGCTATGATCCTTCCAGCCTCACCAAACAATTTAGAAGACCCCCTTACCAAGGAACTTCTCAAAAACCTTGTAAAAGTACAAATAAATTGTATTAACTGGTTCCCATTTATCCGTGTCATATCTAGGTTCATATTCTGGTACAAAACGGATCCAGTTTTTCCTACTTTGATTTAAAAAAAGATACATTTTTAAAGCTGAATATTAATTGTTTACTAACAATGAGGGATTTTGACACCTGACACCCAGGGAAAATAAATAAAATGGAAATTTCTGCTTCTTTATTAGTAATAACAAGGTACTGGAAATGGTTTTTCAGTTATGGTCCCGGCTACCAAGTCCCCCTTTTGTAAGAACATAAAGGAGGGGCTAGTAAGAGACCTCACAGCATCCTGATTAACCTGTTTTAGCAATTCTGGCAACATCTCTTTAGATTTATGCCACTATCAGGGGTAAGGATTTGACCCTGGAAATGTAATGTCATGTACAGCATGTAAGACTTCAGTGTGATTTTCCTGTTTTGTCTGAAAGAACAAGGCCAAATTCCTGTTTCTAGTTGCAGCTACATAATTATATTGTCAACTGCTCCGTGTTTACCATCCTGTTTTTGTCCTGCGTGGTGTTGTTTTTCTGTACCTTACCTTGATCTCTCTCGCATCCTTTACTGAAATTCCTGCACCTCTCTCACATAATCAAGTATTTATTCCTTAAGTACCACTCAATGTTATGGCTATTCCAGCACCTCCATTTCAGGTGACCAGTTCCCATTACCAGCTCACATCTGTTAGCTGCTTATCCATCCCAAAGCTAGTGGTCTCAACCCAACTCCCAGTCCACCTGATAAAACCAGCACCACTGAAGCTAATGGTTAATTAAAATACAACCAGCCCTGGGCTATTTAATCACCCTTTGCTGTCAAGCCCAGATGAGATTTAAAGCCACAGGGACTGAACTATGTCTTGGATCTAATGTGGGCAAAAGTGCCCTGTTGGCCAGGGCGAGGTCTGGTTGCAGTAATACATGTGTACCTTAAACCCTGTGTGCTATTTTCCAGTCAGGCTTCTGGCTTGGTGCCTCCCTCCTGGGCTGCAGCCTGGCCCAGCTCAGCCAGCACAGCAGCACCACCTTCACCTTCCCTACGGGATTAAGGGTGACCCGGCATCTGCGGAGGGGAAGATGAAGGCTCACCCCAGTGACCTCCCCCAGGGCACGTGTTCCCTTCCCAGTGCAGAACCTGCGGGAGCTCTCTGACCAGACCCCTGTGGTGAAGGGAGGAGCCCTCTCTGCTGTCCCCAGGCTGGACAGTGTTGGGGTAGCCCAGCCAGCTGCAGGAGAGCAGGCACTGGCTGCATCCTGCACTTGCTCACACCCCTCTCCCTCTCTGCACAGGCTGCTCGTACATCCCCCCATGATGGTGTGGATGGGCTTTCTAAACTGCCCCCTCCACAAACTGTTTCATCAGACATGCTTGGTTACCATGACCAAAAAAACCCCAAACCCTGGAGAGTAACTCCTGGGGCTGAGGCCATGGAGCATGACTAAAGCAGAGCTGAGAAACCCTGGCAGCCTGTGACAGCACAGCTGTAAAGTAATTGTTAATTCTGCTGTTGTTAACAGGAATGCTCCAGTTCCTCTCTCATGTGATTCGTCCCATGTTTCCCAATAACTGCTGCAAAACCAACAACCTGCCTCTTCACAGGAGGCAGCTCTCCAGCACAGAGACAGACTGTCCTGAAGTCACCTTTCCCTCCCTCCTGCACATTAATACAGGCAGCAACAGAAGGCTGGCTCCTATCCTGCAAACACATTTTCAGAAAAAAAAAAATGCCTTTTTGTCATCTTTGAAAGGAGCAACAAAATGTAATAGACCTCTTATCCTGATTAGGTTTTGCTACTGAAAAAACAATCCATTAGAACATGAACTCATTAGCTGCAAGAACAATCTTCCTACAGAGACAGGTGTGTCTTTCTCTTGGTCACCCATTAGTAGGATTTCCTTAGGAATTTCCTGAGGCAGGAGATACTAAGAAAAAATTCTTGTTTAACACCTTAGCACCAGTTATTTTTACCCTTGGGTTTGAATCTCCCAAAGCTAGGTGCTAATGCTTTGGCACCACTGTGCGTTAGCAGCCAGGGCTGGGAACAGGCAGTCGGCTCTCACGCTATGGTACAGCACATTTCCCAAAGAATACAGGACTGGCTGTCAGTACTCCGAGATCCTCCTGAAACAACGACCAAAAAATGGATTCTTAAGAACACCATCACCCCCACAAAGGTATGGTACCGAGGTCAAAATGAACAGGACTTTGTTTTACATTTGTTTCCTCAAGATGAGTAATTGCTCATCATTAGTGCATTCTTGCGAAAAAATGCCAAAATACTCACCCTGCAGAGACTGCATGCTGTCAAGTAAAAACAGGTAAAGTATTGTATGTGCTAACTCCTTTCTTATTCCATTTGTGCCAGAACTTGAACAAGCATTGAACAATTCAAAGAAAAAAAAGAAAACCTTTAAAATTTCATTTCTAAAACTTAGTGTCCCCACACAAATGCATTAGCTTCAGCCACCTCTCTGAAAGCCACCTTATCACCAGGAAGATGGGCTCTAAAGAAACTCCTTTGGAGCCAGCCAGCAAACAAAGCATTTGTGTCCATGAACACACATCCAGGATGGGCCAAACTCTGACCTTGGTGCTCACCACCTCCCAGTAACTCACTGTCTCTGCAACCACTCCTGGACAAAGCCCTGCACCAGGGTATTTTTTAAGATGATAAAAAAGGGACCTTCACATCAGTACAGAAAAGGGCTTCCCATATCAGCAAACCTGTTTGACTCACTACTGCAGCCCCCTAGGCAGAATTCCAGCCTAGGATCAGTGCTGGCTGATGAGGCTCCCTACTAAGGCAAGTAAGAATTTGTCAGAGCACAAAAACCTCATGCACGAGCTCTCCAAGGCTCTGTGCTGGCAGCTCCAAGCACCTACTGAAGGCAGTGAAGAGGCATTTACTGCTTTGGCAATCAGTGAGTTATAATCAGTAATCAGCATCAGAAATGTTACACTGGTATACACATTTCAAATTTCAAAATATGCTTGTCTCAGGAACAAACCCAGGTAGCAGAAAAAAAATCATGACTGCCTCAGTCTATGGTTTGGCCCTCCTCCTATCATGGCACTTTGCTTTTTAACTTCAGTGTGGGCAGAAAAATCCTTGCAGAGTTAAGGCTCTGGCACAAAACTCTTGCTGCTTCTTTAAACAGGAGCTGCACTGCATCATGTTATCTCCCTAAGCAGCTATCCCACTTTAGCTTCCTCAGAGGTCAGCTATTATCTCTGCTAAGTACATCCGGCACAGAAAGGAAATTCCTTAATCCTATTTTGTGGGCTTGTTTTCATATGCACAGCCATAATTCTCCCACATCCATGCAACAAAAATGGGCCATACAATAAAAACCCTTGATTGCCACTGCTGCTCTGTGCTGCACAGGAGACAGATGTCCACCAGGAAAAGTCTGCTAGGGCTCTTAATTCTTGTGTGCTACAGCAGAGGTATGTAAAATTGATAGACAGCATGACTTCAAATGCAAAGCAAGAAACTGCATGGGTTTTCATGCCTACTAAATGATAACTACTCAAGTCCACAGCTTTCAAGGAATACAGGAACCACAAATATGACAAAAAATGGCAGAAATTATATGCCTCATTTACTCAAGGAGTGTATTTCACTTTGGTGCATTTACTTAAGCGTCCTAAGCAAGAACTCCCTCAAAGCTTTTTACAGGATGGATGTTTCCTTCTTGCATTTGGGCTGACGCAGGGCCCACCTGCCCCTCTGGAGAACAATCTTCCTACAGTCCTAGCATGTGCTCAGAAAAACGAATCCCTCTACTTTTAGCTCCCTTTAAAGCAGACTTAGCTTCCTGGAAGAAGAAAGAGAAAAAGGCAGCACCATGATGCTTCCATGTTGTCCACATGCAACCATCCGGAGGAAAAACCACACAAACCAACCACCTCCATCTGTGGTGTGAGATACCAGACCATGGGCATTTGCAACTGCATCCCCTGGTTTTGTACTTATCCCTGGTAAAACTGACCAGCCAGAGGGTCTGTTGGAAATAGGAGGCAGAGATATTTAGGTCACTCCAGGGAAAACACAAAACCATAGCTCCTACCCAAGCACATTTAAGGATTCTCACAAGTGTCAACTTGAAGCCAGTCCAACTCTCATTCAGCAGCACACTTGTGTTAGAGGCCTTGCCTGCACCTCCCTTGTGCAGGCTCACAGAATAGTGACTCATTACACACTTGGGCATTTTTCTCATCCTAGACAAGAGGAAAAACTTCCCTTTGAGAAAAGAGGGTGAGTTTGCTACACCTGAAAATGAAACGGTCCAATCAAAAGATATCAAAAGATGCAGAATCACTGCATCAATCTTTACCGACCCATGAGTTTTTTAATATACAAGAAAAATAGTTCTGGATTGATTTTGTTTCTACACAGAAAACACCTCCTAACACCTGCTTTTTTGAATGACATCCTTCATTTCTTGTTGGGCAGAGTACAGAAATATAAAATTTAATACTATATGAACAATTTCAACAGAATATTTAACAAAAGGGAGTAAAAAGTTTAACACTTTTTTAAAAAGCAATATAAAAATCTGCATTAGGAGTAAAATGCAGGTCCACCCAATCATCCAGTCTGTAGAACCACTTAGTCATTGTCTCCTGTAACAAAGAGGTGCACATTCTTCTTGGACTGTAGCATTTGAGCTGTGCGGTCTATGCCAACCACCGCAGCCAATTTCTGAGCATCATACTTGGAATAGAGCACAGTACAGGTCCAGGTAGCATCCACCCCATTGTCTGTGGCCTTCAGCATGTTACAAATCTCACTGTAGAAGTGGGAGTATGTTGGTAACTCATAGAAAATGAGGTTCCTAATGCCTTTTATTGTATACCTGCAGTGGAAAAAACAAACAAACAAACAAAATTTGTTGCAAATTTTTGCATGTTGAAACAACAATCCTCTATCAGGTCTTCCAGTTTCCAGCAACCTCAATTCACATCAGCTGTAGCTCAACTTTACAACTTTACTTTTGTGTCACGGACTGAAGACTAAAGAGAGAAGTGGAATTTAGGGGGAAAATCTAACACTACCAGGCACAAGGGCTTCCTCTAAAGCAGCAACCACCACCAATTGAAGAAGTACTCAGCCTCTTTAGCTTGGATTTTATTATAGTGAAGCCTGATCAGACCAAGCCTCATGAAACTTTTTCTATTTGCCAAAACATCTGCTAACAGAAAAAAATCTTGTTCCATTAGGAACTTGTAAACAGCTCCAGTCAGGATGTAGCAAATTTTCCAAGTGGATTGCATTATTGAACCAATTACATACTCTTTCCAAAATTTTATGCAATTACTGTGGCACAGATGAACACAAATAAAAGGCCCAATGAATCCCATTTGCAGGCTGTATCATCCTGTCCTGACATCACTGGAACTTGGCAGCACTTATCTCCCTGAATAAAGCTTTGCTCATAACGAAGTATTAAAGTCTCTGCAAAGGGACTGCTGACAACAGGCAAAAACTTGAAAACAAACTTAACAGCTCTTACTTCAGTCAAGGAAGTCCTCAGAGGGATCCAACAGATTCAAAAAGCAGCAGAGCCCATCTATGACTAAGGTCAGACTCTACCTTCAGAACAGCACACAGGCAACTCAGAGGGAAAACTCGGTCCACAATTCACCTTTTGTAGAAGTGGAAACGCTCGGTGAACAATAAAAACTGCTTCTCTCCCTTGAGAAAGAAGCGCCTTGCTCTGCAGACAGCAGCCTTTTTAGTGTATTCACAGATGTGAGTGAAATTCAGGTCCTCTTTCTTGAAGTAGTTTCGAAGGCGCACGTAGTCGAAGTACGACGGGACGTAAATGAGCGTGTGGGACATGATGGCATCGCGGTACTCAGGCAGAACTTTGTCAACGAAAAACTGAAACCTCAGTTAAAAAAAACAAGTAAATTTTAACTACAGTTAAACTTTAGCTTTCCAATACTGATATGAGCTCAAACAGGAGTATCATCAAACAGCAGACTACCAAAGATTTTCACTACATTTGTCCTTCTTTCAACTTCACAGGATTTCCGCATGTGTAGAAGATAAAAGGCTTTACCAGCACTACACAATTATGGTAGAGACTGGTATTCCTTCCCCAGACTGCATTCTGCAGTGCCTGTGGCAAGGAGAAGGCCAGTATTCCCCTCCACCTGTGCAGAGCCCAGCCCACACCTGAGGACTAATGAAGATGTACTTCTGTGGTGAAGCCACAGCATGCTCTGCAGTACGCTCCACTAAACCCCAAATTGCAGTCATTAGGGCACGGCAAAGCAGTCTGAGACACACAGTACCTTGCATCTATCACAGAAGTTACACTTTCAGCTTCTAACCTCCGAAAAACGTGAGGAAGCTGGACCACAACGTGGCTGATGGAGCCAGTGAGCGGCACGTTGCGAACGGCCACCTGCAAGAAGAAAGTAGGATGTTCAGGGAAGCAGCATTCCAAAGGCAGGCACACTGCAGCCAACTTTCTGCAGCTCACATCTGACAGCACATGGCTGGTTTTTAAGAAAAACAGTGCACAAGGCTGTTTTTAAGAAAGCTCCAATACAAAACTACAGTCATGATACACAAACCAGGTCTGTTAAATACATGATGACTGCTTATGCCCTGAATCCCATATATTTAGGAGATGGTCTCCTAAAGTTCTTACTTTTCCTGTTTTTTCAAAATACGAACAGTTCATGCATCTTACACAGTAGGAGATAAAAAAACCCAAAGTAGATGAACCCTCCATTTAACAACAGAATATATAAAACAAGATAACTTGAGACTGTCAAATTAAAAAAACAAAGTCTGATTTCTGACATGAAACAGCAGCTACTATGGAAGAAAAGTATCAAATAAGCATCACTGCATGAGGAGCAGTTCTTCATGCCTCTGGCACAGCATGCAGAGTCATGGAAATTCAGACTGAAACATTTGGGTGAGGGAAATGATAGGCACACACAGTCTCTCAGCAAATGAGTTACAGAATTTTTCCGCCTGTTGGGTTTTGTGTTCCTCTGCCCCTCCCTTCCGCACCTCCTCTGTGAGCTCACCTGCCCACCGTAATTGAAGCAGTGTTTGTTGAAGACAGAGTTAATCTGGGGGTCCTGGAGAGCGCTGAACAGCAGCGTCTGCCGGTAGTACTTGGACCAGTTGTTGAGGTTCAGCATCCGCACTCGGGAGAAGTCCACCCCGTGGGAATCCAGAGGCAGCAGGTTAATGTGCTTCATCAGGTGCTGCACAGACAGATGGAGGCACATCACTGCTGACATCCCTGACTGCCTGCAAAAGCCTTAACTGCAGAGGAGGGAGAGGGCAGGGACCAGCAAGGCAGCACAGAATATAAACAAGCAGCATCTCCCAAGATGCCACTGTCTGGAATTTATTGACCACAGCAAGAGCAATTTACTTGATTTCCTGCCACAGAACTGAAAGCTACCATCTCTTTAGTCACCAGGAACAGTAACCTTTCCTTCCAATCTTCTCCTGGGGCAAGCATAATGGATTTGTCTGTATTAAAGTCAGTGGGCCCAAGGTTTCTGAGCTAAAAGAGGCCCAAGCACAGCTCAGCTCTCATCATATTCAGGGAGAGTTTGAAGAAATTCACTGCATTTTGCCCTCAGGGAATGATGCCTAGGACTGGCATCCCTGCCACCACTTGGCAGGCAGTTGCACCTAAAGGGAAAAACAGGAAATGGGCTCCAAGACTCATTCCTTGGATATTGTGTAGGCTCATGTGCCCTTTCTGGGGCTCCTGAGGAATGAAGACCTGGACTCACACAAAATGCATAGTAACATCATGTAGTCAAAATGTCTGGTCCAGATACCTCAGAGGTGTTTTAATGTGGAAAAGAAAACCCTACCATTTCAATCCTGAAAACTTCTATTAACCAAAAGCCAAAAAGCAGGGGTACTGCTGCAGACTAGCCACTACCCAAGAGCTCTATTTTCATTAAATGTACAGGAAACCCTTCATACTGTTTAACTCTGGACATGACTAATGCTTAGTACCTCTACAGTCAGTGGAGACAGAGGCAGCTCCTCTTGCTTTCTGGGGGAACCTGAATGAGGCTGTACAGATTTCTCACATGGCTGCAATCTGACTGAGACACTGGGCAGTCAGACAGCTGGCATAATTTCTCCCAGATGTGATTAAAGGAATCACCATTATCTCATGCTGCGAGATAATTAAAACTGTCCAAAAAATACTTCTGATGAAATATACTACTAAAGCATCAAATGAAGTTTTAGAGAGAACATGTCCTGAATACGACCAAAATCTGTAGAAAGAATGTTCTTAGTATAAGGAAAATATCAGGGTGGAGGGAGGAAAAGAAACGAACATCCATGTCTAGAATCAAGTCAGTAAAAACCAGCAATACTGGTTTTTACTGCTGAAACTGAGTAACACCAGACCAGCAGGACACAGCCCAGCACAAAAATGAATACATATATGGAAAACACACCAGAACGTGCTCCCAGTTCTGCATCAGGTAAATGTCTGCTTGATCAATTATGAGGATTTCTATTGACGACAGAAAATCGAAGTCTCTCTTCTTCTCCCCCTCTGCGCCAATGACAGTCCTGATGCCCAGGGGAGAGGCAATGATGATGTCTGAGGAGTAGAACGGTGCATAGAGCCTCATGCTCTTCTGCAGAATCGCAACCCCTGTCCAACAACACCAAGAGCAACGTCTCAGTTAACACCAATTATCAACCACATTCTTCCAGCAGGCTCTGGACACAGTAATTCCCCCCATTTCCTCTCCCCACACTGATGATTATAGCTGGACACAACTAATCTGTCTGAAACTCTCCCCAAAAAGTGCTTACCCACCCTACCCCCATTTCACAGGCATTTGGAAAATTTTCATGAAGTTTGGCAAAGTATTTCTGTATTATTAAGATTTTTCATAATCCAAACAAAAATTTTTAACTGAAACATATTGTTTGTGATTTTCTGCTAAACAGGGGAATGAGGAGACTGAACAACTTAAGAAAAAAAAATGCAGAAATGATTAACTACTCCTTTCTCCCTAAAGCCTGAACTTTGATCTCTGCTTCTGGGTATTATAGTAACCGTTACTTTAACTTGTCATGAAAGATTTGAGGTGGATCTCTTGACTGTCAACTGCCTTTATTCACAGGGCTGAAAGATTTGCTACTAAACCACAAAGGACAAGGTTCTTCATATTACAGTGACCAAAGTCTTGCACCTCCACTGCTTCTCACACCCGGTGTTACAGGGTACATTCTGAACCAGCTCATGCATCACCTCTCATGTTACAGACAGGGAAGGAATCAAAAGAGTTTGTGTCACAACTACACGACAGTATTTCTAGAACCCACGGTTTTCTGGTCTTAAAAATCCAGCTAGTCCAGGCCACATTCAAACCACCCCCTTCAATCTGCCCAACAAAGTCTCTCCAACTTCTCTCCCTGTCCATGTGAAGGCAGACATCACGAGTACAGCTGAAGGCCTTTCCAGGAATTTCAGAGACAGCAGTAGGGACCCCTCCTGCTGTCTGTTTCAAACCAACGATAAAAATGGAAAAAGAAAGAAAAAAAGCAAAAGTTCAACTGGTTGAATTTCCAGGAAGAAGATATCACTTGTCACAGCATATACACAGTTTAGAAACATCAAGTCTTTTTTCTGTTTAAAAATGTGAAAGAGTGGTGGTTTCAGTAAGGCGTAACAAATGTGCTTTAAATTAGATCTTTGTGCAGAAGTAACAGGGTGTGCAGCACAGTAAGAAAGAGAAATTATTCTGCTTCTATAATTTGCTTCTGCAAGTTAACAGCACTGAAAGTTTCTTCAATCATTTCTTAACACTTAGTAAGTGGAACAAGCAGAGTGTGGTATGGGAGAGGACTGAAAGGAAAATTATTATGCTACTGAGAGTAAGATGCTCTAAGCCTGAGAGATATTCACTGGGGAAGGAAGAAAGACTGAGTGCGACCTGCTCACATCATCCACTGTATCATTACATTTCTTGGGGTGCCAATTTATCTTTCAAGGTGAAGTATTTCAAAAGCCTCTGATCTGTCAAGTTAAGTTAGAAAAACTGCCTTCTCATCTTGGCAGCTCCAGGAACCAAGCCACTAGCTAGTTCTCTGCATACTGAGTTACTAAACAGCATAAGATTACAATATTATGGAACAGTCTCAAATTTTTTGCTTGTCCAACACTCCTACTTGCTGGCTACCCATTTGCTTTCATGAAAACCATGGGAAGCACAGCAAAAAACTGCTTTGCTCAGTATCGAGCTTTAATTTTGTTCCAACCATTACAAGAGACATTGTGAACAGGCTAATTAAACCCAAAAGATTTTTTTTTTTTAATAACATGAAAAGACTTTGCTGCATAATCAAGGCTATCTTGAAAATGAGGTGTGGGCAGTCTTGCTAGAATAAAGCTGTCATTGCATTTTAAATGATTCTGAACTTGATGTGAAAGTAATTACTTTTCTATTTTCTCTTCTTTTTTAAGTTCTGGCAAGGCAAGAAAGATTTTAAGAAAAATCCAAGTTGCCAGTGCAAAACCAGCAGGAATACCACACAGCCTAGAGCCTCACCAGAACTTCCAGCCCTAATAGCTCCTAGGAACTTGGGAAGAATTTGTTACTTAGCAGTTCCGTACAAGCTAAAAATCATCTGTTCAGTAGGTCCTTACCAATTCTGAAGTGGTCATCAATGTTGCCAGCAAAGACAGCCTCATAATCTTCAGGTCTTTTCAGGTTGGGGGGTTTCTCTTCTGGGTCAGAGCCAAACTCCCCTTTGAAGCGCTTTTTATTACTTACATCTATTTTTTTCTTGTCATTCACTTCGAGGAGACTGATGAAAGTATGCACAACCCGCAGAGCACATTCCCTGAAGGGCACTATCATCAGTACCTGTGCAGGTCAATGGTTACAAGAGAATAACCCATAAAACATGAACAGTCGCTGTTAAGTGTATGTTATTAGACTTTTGGCTTGGATCTGCCCCCATGGGGCATCCCAACAATCAGAACAAAACCATTTTGACAAGCAGCAGTGAGGGAAGATGCACTGGGATGCAGTGTGCTTTTGAACTGGTAATGGCCAGCAGCTCAGCCTGGTTCCCCAGCTCACCCAGGGTACCAGTACAGGGGAACTGGAAACTAAGCACGTTCTCCTGTCCTCCCTAACCCCCAGGCAAGCAAGAGCTCCTGTGACACAGACAGGGCCAAGGGCTGGCTCTTGGATGGGTGGCAATACTCCCTGCACAGAACTCTGAAATATAAATGGGTAATGGGGGAGTCAACATAGAAACCAAAGATTTGCCAGGCATGCAGCAAATACTGAAACTCAACTCTGGAACTGTTCAATGGGGAGCTGGCACACCAGTCACAGGCTGCCAGAGCTGAATCCACCTGGCTATCAACTACAGGATGCTGTGAATCCAGGGAGGATTGATATGGGACCCACTCCCCCAACAGTGACAGGTGGCCTTGACAATGGGGCTGGGATTCCCTGAGGTATTCTCAGGTAGAGAAAGATCCTTCCTTGCAGGCAAGTCCTTACAAGTGCCTAAGGACAAAAAAACATTCTGGCACATCCCACACTGGCTGATAGCCTACACTACCTGCACTGATACTAAAAACTGATGTGGAGGCACCTGTCTGCACTGGCAGATTTAGATATGGACACAGGAAAACCTGTCAGACTGTGGTGATAGGGGGACAAACAAAGAGGTAAGTCAAACTCATGGCTTGGCACAGAACCAGCTGGCTAACAACCCTGAGCTCACTGCTTCTCACAGGGCATTTGCCCTGCCCACGAAGGACAGCTTCCAGGTATGACAAATGGATGTGGAAAAGCACATGCCCAGGAACATATCACCTCAGAGAGCAGCAACAGAAATACTCGTGGATAAACTACCAGCACGTTTGTGCAGCCTGAGCAGGCAGCCAGGGTGGGGAGCAGGGAATCAGAGCTCTCTTACCTTAGGCCTAGTGAGCCCCTGATCCCTGCAGTCATCGGTGTCGGTCCCTGGCTTTCGGTCCCTCCGTTTGGCGTTGTTGCTGAGCACCTGGGCATTGGCCTTGAGGACGTGGTTCAAGGCATGCAGGCAGTAAGCATGCCGGATTTCTTCTCCGTTTGTTAAAGCGTTTCTTTCTGGATAGAACAAGTCCCGGTACGAATTCATGATACAGAAGAGCTCTCTTTGTAACGGGGTGAAAGGGGAATCAGTTGGTTTGTCCACTGAAGACAGAAATTGTTTATTCACTCTTGGCCAAGTGGATTCCAAAGGCTTGTGGAGATGAAGCTGTTTCACATCAAATTCTTTGTCTGCTTTCAAAGTTTTATGTTTCTCCAAAGTGGAAGAAAAAATTAATTGACCCAGCCTTGGCCACTGAAAAAAAATAAGCCAACAACACTGAGGAGTCATATGTACCAAACCTTGCACACTTGAAAGCATACCACCACAGCTGGTGATAGCAACTTTAATCCAGTTCATGAAATTAAGCAAATTATCTTTTCATAATACAAGTGGAAACCTTTTTTTCAATATGCAATCCGTTTTAGAGTCTACCAGGATAAATAACAATAAACTTCAGCTCTGTAGATCTGGATAGGTTTTGCAGTGATGCGTCTATAACTATTCCCATGTCAGAGGAAACTGAGGAATTTTCTGCCTAACCCACCCAGGAAATCAGTGGCTCAAACCAGGGACAAGATGAGAACTCTGGAGTCCAACTACGCTTACTAACTGGCCCCACTGAGGTACATACTTTGATTAAAGATGAAAATAAACCCATTAAGGGCTAATCCCAGAAGCTGTGATTCAGTTGTTAAAGGCAGTCTTGTTGGATGTCTGTCTGATTTTGAACAGCTATCAGTGTAGCAGGGGAAAACTCTAAACTTTAAGCCTTCTGTCATGCAAGTTGTCCCCAGCTGTCCCTGTGAAGTAGCTACACCAATTTAAGCAAAGATATATCATGCATTGCTTCAGGTGGCACTGGTAATTTTGGCCACCATGTGCCAAAAAAGTAAATTAAATTTAAAAAAAAAATAAAAATCACAGCTTTCTCTCTGACTAACTAACCATTGGATATCTTCCAGTGAATGTCACCCAGCATATGGCTGATCAGAATGGGAGGCAACTCTCCAAAACAAAATCAGATGTGGAAAAGTTATGAAGCAAAGGTTTGTCTAAAAATGAGTATTTTGAAAACCAATACTCTCTGTCAAGATAGGAGGTGGTTTTCTGGTACTGTAATTCACATATTATTGCCAAAATTAACAAAATAAGTAATAAATTCCCCTTCACTGGCTTGTAAATGTGTACAGGGACAGAGCCATCCTGAAGCAAGAACGTGAAAGTGCATCACAAGTACTTTTAAAAGAGTATATGGCCACCTCAGAAGTTCAGCTGCAGAGCACATCCCTGGCATTGTGCTGTCACCACTCAGAAACAAGCCCTGCTTCCAGCCCTAGTCAAGGTTTTGGGACTACAGCTCAAACTCTACAGCTACGTGTTTCAGATGTGTCACCATATGCCTCCAGAACAGCCGACTTCACATTTCAACTCCTGCTCAGCAGTAAGTGAAGGAGAAAACAGTCCAACAACAACACAGTGACAAAATCTCGGTAATTCCAGTGCCAACAGCTAATAATAATAATTATGATCTACTTTTCTTGTATAAACAAAGGATTATTTTAATCCAGGCATCCTTAGGAACGCTGGACGGCTACAGAACATTATTACCTGGCTTTGACTTGAAGTTTTAGGAAGCGTAGACATTTTCTTTATTTCTTTATCTTCAAGTTCTTTGTCCATGTGCTGTTTAAATGGATCTATTTACAGCAACAAAAAAAAAAACCAGCCTGAGAACTATTGCAGCTAATAGTAGAATCAAGTTGCAGAATGCATTTGCAAATGTGATGAGCATTTTCCACGCTGGCCAACACCACAATTAAAACTAGTTATTTCAAAGCACTTGGAGATGAGAGAAAGGATGTCAAATTCTCTCTGCAAAGAACAGAGAGAACAGATTTGACAGATTGCTTTCAAAAAAGAAAAAGAAGCACTTAAGGAAGTACTAGAATTTTCAAGCACCAATCAAATGTTAGACAGGAAAACAATATGTAGTGGAAAACAGTGGCAATTCTTTTCCTTAAGCTCTGACACGTCCATTGCTTGCAGGTGAAAAAGGCTGTCAATAGTAAAGTCCCAAGTGAACTTGGTAACCTTCCTAATTTACAAACAGCTCTGCCCAGGGCTTTGGCCAGTGATATGAACAGAGTTTGTAATAAAGCAGAGAAACATTAGGCGAGTTTTGGAGAAGAGGGGCAAAAACTGCCTGAAGTGAGAAAAAGTCTGATGTATCTAATCAGCATTTCTTTTTGGAAAGGAGAGGCAAAGAGCTGTTAAATCACATTATACTCAAAGACACTGGCACGCACAAAGTCACATGCAAAGCTTATTTTGAAAGCCAAGCCCTGTATCCTGCTCGCAGCACAGCAGCACTCGCTGCATAAAGAAAACTAATTAGGGAACACTGGTGCTTGCCAACAAATATCCAGCCCACACACAAGTTACCCAGGCAAAAGTCGAGACATTTACGGATCATGACACTGAAAAAAAATTGAGAAAATCTTCCCAGAAACACAAATGAATGGGATATCGTTTAATTGTACTGCAGGTTCTCTCCTCAGTTGAGTTTTACTGATTCCAGCATTTTCCCAGTAAAGTAGAGGGAGTAATGGGAGGCATTTTCAGGAATTTTAGTGACCCCAGGACCAGAGTAGAAATTCACCCCCTTTCTGCTATCTTAGGTGACTCATTTTCTGCAATAGATTATAAAGACACTTCCAAGCTACAAGAACCCACTGAGAAGTAGTGCATCATTTATAGGTGGAACAAAGCTGTTAGGATACTTAGCATGCAGTTGGAGAGCTACTGTTCTCATTAAAATGCAATGCCAACAGCCTAAGTCATATTCTCATGGTAACAAGAACGAGCTGTTTTTTCTATCACATGGCCCTTTGATGCTTCCACACATTTCATGTATCACCCAGGCTGCCTCCCAGATCTAATGTCAGCTGCTGCTCCAAGATGACAAGCCAGCATCACTAGGGATGCTACAAACATATTTCTCTCTCTCAAACGATGCCATCTGATATTAAAGCCACAGAGCATGAAATCTGAGCAGAAGCTGTGCAAGTGCCAGGGTGTGCCATGGCGCTGAAGGATCGCACACCCGTGCAACACAGTTATTTTGTTACATATGGTGGGACAACTCCAGCACCGGAGCTCAGATGCATCCATCAGTGCACTGAGATTCTGGGATACATCCTTAAAAGACACTACACGTGCTCTGCTGATGCTTCATACCCTCCTGATCTGCGTGCAGTCAGACTCCTCTGCGTAACCTTCAAAATTCGGAGAGCCCTGAGCATTTGTCTAAATTACTGTGGCTGCTCCAAGCTTCTCAGAATCTGACCTCCAACTCCACTGAGATGTGAAGGATGCCCTCACAGGTCAGCTTTGTGATTATCTCCCGTGCCGTTTGTGCCAAGAATATCTTCCACAGTCAAGTGCAGGCTTGCAGAGCCCTTTTTATTACAGTGGCTTTTAAAACGGCTATTAGAGCAATAGAACAAGACAACACCCTCCACACACTTTTCTAGATCTCAATACTTCAAGCTTTACCAGTCATAGCAGAAACCCCACGTGAATCCCAGTCCCCAGGGGCTACAGAGAACAAACGGTTCAGCTACACATCTGCATTAGTGTTAAGGGTCCCTTATGTAACCAGCTGACATGTGGGCAGTACAATGAATAATGTAGTGGAAGAACTTGGAAGCTATACAGCCTATCGCTAGGGTGTGGGATAATTGAAACATGTTTACAGATACTCCTCTAAAGGCAGATCCCTAAACACAAACACACAGTGTTTTACCTTCCGGAAGAGCTTGTGAAGAACTGCTGTCTCTCTTATCTGCATTGCAATCTCCACTCTCCTCTTCCATGAAATTGGTTTCCAAGCTAAATTCAGATTCGTGTTTCACATCAGTGAAGTCCTCAATTACTCCATGACGTGGGTCACAAGAGGTATCTCTTGTGCCATCAGCCTGCTCCTGGCTGAGTATCTGCTCTGCTGTGTCTGTGGCTGTCAGTTGTTAGAAAGAAACAGGTTACTTTCTCCTGGAAAAGTTACTGTCTGTAGATGTTGTTCCCTTTGAGTTACCGATTTTTTTCTCCCAGTACTCTATCAAAAAAGATAAAAGCAGGCTTTGTATTCTACCACAAAGATGACTTTTGGCTAGCATGCCAAATGTTACATAACACAAAAATGTGGTCCCCCCAGAGAAAATTAAAGAAGCGACCTATTTGGGGAACGTAACTTTCAGTTTCCAATGACCCCAAATAACTGAAAATGATAAAAAGTTTACTCCTCTCTCCCAGTATTTCTTTGCAGAATTCATGAATGAGGACACCCCGCTGTAAAGGCGGAGGTTTCCTTCCAATTTCCATATTCTTTCCCGTGCTGTGAGGCAAACCTTTCCCTCCTCTTGGTGGCACAGCCAAGCCAGATGCTGCTCGAGAGAACAGCTTGTGTCTCCCATGAGTGGGTGAGAACCCCTGGTCTGCTGCTCCATGTGGATTTCCTCTGTGCTGCCGCACAAACAACATCTGAGGAAGCAGCAGCGGGGTGTCTGGCGGAAAATGAGCACAGCTACCCTTTCCCTGCTAAATCCTTCAGCAGCTGCTGCTCCCACCCACACAGAGCCAATGGAGCAACAGAGTCTCCAAGGCAGAAGAGCACCCAGCCAACAGCCAGTCTACACCAGGATCCTGGCTCAAAACAGTCATTAGTCAAACAACATTTACCAAAGAAGCATGGGAAAAGACAAACTACCTTCTTCCTCCTCTGGAACATCATTCTTATCTTCTTCACCTCCCTCTGCTTCTCCAGTCTCCTGGGACCCTTCGCTATCCATTTCTGCCTCACTTTCCTCAGCTTCTTCTGATTCACTTTCATCTTCCTCTTCCTCACTCTCAGACTCAGGGGAGGTCTTCAGGGTAGCCAGGAGCTTATGATATCCAGAGACCTGCTCCACTTCAGTCTCCGAATCGCTTTCTGCACTGGATTTATCAGAATCCTCAGACTGGAAAGGAAAACACGAGTGTAACAGCAACAACAGTAACAGCCTATTAAGCAGCAGGCAAATACCTTTACCTCTAATTGCTCAGTTATGTTTCCCCTCTCCCATGAAACCCTTACGTAGATGCAATGGAATTTTTCTAAACCCACTATTTTATGCCAATAGTTATGCTGGACACCTCCATTTAGATTTTGAAAGCATCTTGGGACACAGACTGAAGTGCCTCATTCTGCACCAATTTGACTCGGAGCACCACAAAACCCAGTGTTTTAAGTCTCAGCTGAGCAAGGACATTTGCTCTCCACAGACAAAGCATTTACTGAGCTGTCACCAGATTCTTCTAAGAAAACCACACACGGATTGAAAATTGTAGCACCCATACAAGGGACAGAGCATGCTGGAAATGCTTCTGGCTTTCAAGAAGGTAAGGGAAATAGCTGTCAGTGGACAGTGGTTCCCCAGATAGTTGGTGAGGTTTGGTTCAGCTGTACAGCTCTACACTTCGAGCAAGCCAGACTTGAGCCAGTTCTGTCCTGGGTTTGCACAAACCAATGTCCACAATATAACCAAAACTGTAGTGAAACTGTGAGTGTCAACACAACACTATTTACTCCTTTCTTAGTTCCTTTTAGCCCAAAAAGGAAAAAAATCAGTAAATACTATATTAATGCACAAAATTGCTAAAGGAAACAAATGAAACAGAGTAAGTAATTTTTCCAAACTAAAACTTTGAAGTCCTTTAATTGTCTGATGATAAAGGAGGTTACCAAATCCTGACTGAAAAAAAAGTAAAGCACTGGCAATCTGAAGAAGAGGAATGAGTATTAACATACTTCTTTGTTCAATGGAGAACAAAATGTCTCCTAACTCATGCAACACTAAGTTTATCAATATTATTAAAACAACTTAAAGCATGATCTAATTTTCACCATGACTAAGTAAAATGAAAAAAAGTTAAGAACTGCAGTTATTTCCTGCTGCTTCTGCCCTCTGATGGTATTACAGTTTTGAGTTAGACATTACAGAGAACAGATTCAGAGCTACACAAAAGTCACATTCATCTTTTTCTCCTAAGATGGTTTTCCAACCTGAATAAGTTGGAAACATGAAATGCTAAGTTTTTCACTTCACTGAACTACACAAAGTTCAGTGTAGGAAGGAAAGTAAGGAAGAAATAAAAATACATTACCAGTTCACATATTTGAGTTGCTTCTGGTCTTCCAGACACCCTGAAAAGAAAGCACTAAAATGTCTTACTCTGTCAATGATGAAAGAAATGTCTCAGGATGAAAGAAATGAGGAGAAGAGTGAAATGATTAGTTAGGCAAGTTCAAAGAGGTTTAAAAAAAGCTTAAAACCAAACCATCACACATGTCTCCCTAAGAAAACAGACCGGACACTTATCCTTAAGGGTCACTCTCTCAGGTGATGCGACCCTCTGTACATGAAGCCTAAGTGCTCAGGCATTACAACTGATCAATAAAAATTTTAAAGGAAAATCCAGCCTTAATCAGAAGATAAGGTCTCAAAAGGAATTAAAAGAATCTAGCTACAAGAGTAGTTCGTAACAAAGTTAACCAGAGACAGAGACTACTTCTAGCCCTAAATATTGGTCTGTGAAGTGGGAAAAAGACACAAACTAAAGGTAAAACAGCATTAATTAACCAATGTTGGGACTGCAATTCTTCAAAGAAGCGAGGCTTAAACTAACCTCAACTCCTTCAAAAAGACGCAGTCTCGTGTGGGACTGAGCATCACTGTACAGGGTGACACACGGGACATATTCTCTCCAGCAGGCCTTCCATCCCAACCCGCACAGGCCGGGAGGGTCCCAGGGGACACCCAAACAACAGACCTTAACACTGTGTGCCTGCTCCTAAAGGCTTCACAGCAGCAGCACAGATCGCACAGATCACACAGCATCTGGACTAAGCAGCCCTTTCCTCAGAAGTTTGCACGAGGGTACAAAAGGAAGGCGGTCATTTTGACAGACTGGCATCCCGCCGAGGAGGCAATGGCTCTTGTCACACAGATCTTCGCTGCTCTATTTTCATACCCTCTCCGAGATCAGAAAAGAGCACGGAGAAAAGAGTGGGAAAGCTGGATCCCTGACAAGCCAAGGGACAGGCCTGATATCAACATGGGAGCCCACCTCGCACTCCTCCGCTTCCCCACTTTTCCTGGCACCCTCCGGGCTGCACCACAAGACTTTGCATTTGTTGAAAGAAAATCCGAGCCGAGATTTCCGGCTTCCCGTTCTGCTTTCGAGATTCCCGGCTCACGAGCGGCAGTGCGCCATGCAGCTGCAACTCTGCTCCTCCCGTCGGGAGCCCAGGGGAAGCGTGAGAGGGAGCGGCCGCCGCCCGGGCCGGCCCAGGGCTGAGCGGGGCTCCTCGGCTCTGCAGCCCCGGGACCGAACCGCGGGGAAGGGGCGGCCCCGCGCGGGCTCGCCCAGCCCGGCACTCACTTGTCATAGAACGGGTGCTCCTCGCCGAACTCCCGCAGGTGCTTCTTCTGCTTCTTGCTCAGGCTGCGCAGCAGCTCTCGCCCGGCTCGCCGCTTGCCCATCCCGGCCCAGCCCGCTCCACGTGGGTGCCCGGCGCGCTGCGCTGTCGCACGGCGGGGCGGTGCCTGCAGCCCGGCGCCGCCCGGTGATGCCGGGGCGGGCGTCCCACCCTGCGAAGGCGGGGCTGCGGGCGGCTGGAAGGAGAGGCGGGGGAGGTGAGCTCACGGGCCGGGCCTCTCCCCGCCGCCGGCGGCGGCCAGCGTGTCGTGCCGGGAGCGGGCGCGCGTTTATGCCTGCGAACCGCGTTGGGGAACGCAAAGTACCGGCAGGGAACACTTTGTCCCAGACTGTGTCCAGAATCAACCCTGTCCCGAAGCCGCGCCCCGCGGCCCCGAGCTTGGTGCGGGCCGTGACGCGTTTCCGCTGCCGGAGCGGTGGTGAGGCTGGCGAGCAGCGTGCTCGCAGCGGGGCAGGCACCGCAAACCCGGGGCCTGGCGCTGCTCTCGGGCTGATGGAGCGCAGGTTGAGATGAGGGTGGGTACGAGAGATGTTGAAGACCTGCTGCGTTTCTGTTTGCACCGGATTCGCTGCAGCCTCGAGCTTTTGTGTATAATATCCTTCCCGGGTACATGTGGGGATATGATTAGACAAGTTCGGTTGTTTGCCCAGGAAACAGTCACTGAGAGGAAGCTCTGAGCTTTACTCCTATGAAGAAAATTTTTAATTTTCAAATCATTACGCATGAATGCAATGTTACTTCCGATCTCTAGCTAAGAAGCAGTGATAATCTGAATACAGCCTGACCTACCTAAGAGACTGAGCCTCTCCAGACCCCGGGGAACACTGCAAGTGGCCTGTTCAGGTAGACACTACTTGAGCTACAGGTTCTTCCCCAACTGACCCATGATCTCCACTGCTTTGCTAAAAGCTACACATTTTCTGGGAAAACTGCTACAGAAAGGCTAGAGGAAGAGACCCAACACAAGTCCTTAATGTTCAGATTGCTTTATTCCAAAAGGTAAAATCAAAAGCCGCAAATGAAACCAGACTAAATTCTGGCTCTTCTAACATGTCACTGCTGAATCTTACTGAGTGCTGCTTAAGGGTGCTTTACTGCGTATGGAGACAAACATCATTCCATTGGGGATTGCATTCTTGTGTGTTAAAAAGGGAAAATTATGGGACCTTGGTGATAATAAGGCTATAGTTCGGACTCCAGTGTTGTTTGTACACTTTCCAAAATTCTGGCTATGGTGATATTTCACACTACTTTGTGGAGTTTTAGTCTGCTTTTTAATATTGCCTTGTGAATTAAAAATGCATGAATCTCATTAGTTTGCGATATTCTGAATGCCAGCACTTGCTTCTGTGACCACTTATTCACACTTCTTTTCATCAGTATGGGAAAGCTCTTCTAGGAGCTTAGAAGATTTGGCCCTGTAGCTTGATGTCTACTGTCACTCCCTTTTCCTCTCTCCTTCCTGACTTCAGTTTAACTCTTGAAACCAATGATATTCCTGCAATTGTTTCCCTCTTTCTGCTCAACTCCTTCCTCCCTCCTCCCCATTCCTCTTGTGAGAAGGATCCTACTTGGACAGTTATTTGGTTTTTAGGATTAAACTACTTAAAACGTTGTGGTGCCATTCATGTGTGTCTTACAAGATGTGTTTCCCAGGAGATGAACACCTCAGCTTCTCTGTGGCGAGGCATGGGCAGTAATGCAGCACTGATGCTGATATCCCATAGACCAGTGAACATGTAACCACCCAGTTTTATGATAATCCCTTTCTTAAATTAGATCTCTCCACCTGGAAGTTTTAAATCAAATTTCTAAATGAACTTGTAAACTTACCCTGGATCTCCTAGTTGCTAACATGGTTAATATATCACCAGCAGTGTTCTTTTTACAGATTTCTTATGCACCAGCATCTCTGATTCCAGCAATAATTTTGGAAAGAAAAGGAAGGAGAAAAGCTTGCATTATTTGAAATCTGTACTGCTGACCCCATTCTGTCAGCAACCACAACTAAATCCTGTCAGCAGAAGGCTGCTGCTGCTACCTGTGCATCTCCAGCACTTTTATCTGCATGACGTTCCAGAAACAGATGGTTTATAGAAGACACTTCTTTTATTTTGGAGAACTCTACTAATCTGAACAGAACAGATTCCTCCTTGCTGGCTTATTGCCTTCACTCTTTTGTCTCACAGCAACTCACTTTCATGCTTTTCTTCATCCCTGCATGACAGATTTTTATAACTTCTTTATCCCCTTTTCTCTAGCATTAATCATCAACAAAAAGTTATCCAGGCAAATATTTATTACTTACATATTCAAGCCACTTGATTGTTTATTATTAAGCAAAACTAATTTAGTTCAGAACAGAACTGCTGAGGGCTTTCATATTATACATCTGTTCTCAGCCATATTTAGCCTAATGTTCTTATTTTGCTGATGGAAACTAAGTTTAGAAACTGCTTTGCCACTGTTTTGTTGGAGGTTTTTTTGCCAGTATGAACTGTATTTTGAGTGATGTCATTGAAAATCAAGCAGCGATTCTTTTGACAAATGGCTGATACATTTACTGATACTGTAATTCCTTGCACTGCAGTTACTATAACTCATTGCCAATGTAAAAAACTCTACAATGAACTAATCTTCTTTAGAGAACGACCAAGTTTACACACTGGAGAAATACAGGACACAGAGAATAAAGTAGCATCTAAAATGTAATAGATTTTAAAATTTTAGTCTGTTGGGCAAGGGAGGCCCCAGCATTTTAGAAAGATCCAGGGTATGCTAACCACATAAGCTGCCAGAATCCATGTGTTGTCCATAGCAACATTAGCTTAAAAAACTCCATGATCATTTCTGCAGAAGCATGTCTAATGCAGTAGGGAGTTTAACTGCAAGCTTGTATGCCGGGAGTGCAAAACTGAATGTCAAGGAAGGGGATGGGGACTTAGCCCTCAGCTTTCTGTGGGCACCCAGAAAAAACTCTTTCCAGTGTTTCAAACTAGTTCTGCAGTACATCCACGCCCAGTTTGTTGAAAGCAGAGAGAACATAAGGCAAGGTTTTCCAAGCCTTGATACCCTGCATTGGGACAGGTTAAGTAAATGGCTGGATTTGAATGAGATGCTAGAGAAAAGCATAAAGAAATCTGTATTATGAGTTCCTCTACTTTTGGCCAACATTAGGGAAGAATTGGTTCTTTTAAAATTGATCCTATTTAAAACACTAGAATTTCTTTCTTTCCTGAGTAGCAACCAAACTAGCCTATATTTTAATTTTTTCATTCCCTCCTGTGTAATGCAGAATGACTGTTTTGGTCGGAAAGTTTCATCACTGCACTTGATTTCTGATGACAAACTCAGCCTGCTGCTCTTTCATTTCTTAGCAGTGTTGCTACTGCAGACTAAAGCGGCTCCAGTCAGTTGTAGGTATCTGAAGTTGCTGTACATGTTTGGAGTTTGTTACTCAGTTATGTCACTCTACTAGAGTGTCACTCTATTAGAGTTTGTACTCTAATGGCTTGGGGATAAAGCCCTATGAGTATTTTCAGTAGCTAAACTAAAAAACCCCTTATTTTAAACTGGAAGCACATTCTAATACCAAGGCAAAGAAGAGTTAATATTTATATGGAGGGGGAATGAAAGATGAGTGATAACAGTGTGCTGATGTATGAAAGACCTTGCATCAGCAGATGTGATAAACTGATTGTGTGCTTTTTGATAATATCTACTGGCATTTTATTGAAGTAGAAAGAATTAAATTTCCACTTTTTACTACTGGTGTTTCTTTTAATTCAATGCATAGCATTTCAAAAGAAAGGTACATTTTGTTAAGAGAACTAGAAACTTGGAACAATGAGACAGGTATGCAAAACCCCGGATCCCATAATGCTGTCCTTTTACCACACGGAAGTGCTGCAGAAGAGAATCGTTACATGTGCTCTGTGCACTGACCTGAACAAGTAAATTGTTTGCATTAAAGGGTTTTGTTTTCTTTTCTCATATTCCTTCTGTAAATAAAATACCTCTCGGATTCCTGTATCTTAGAGGAACTGGGATTACAGGGGGAGGGAAAACAAAGGAAATTATGTTGAAGGTTTTTCATTGCCATAGTTCATATACAGTAGAACTCCATCCAGAAGGACAGAGCATTAACTTAACCAAACATCCAAAAATCTCCTCTGAATGACTGACTTGTGTAAAACTTGTTTGTTACATGAGGCTAAGGCACTATCAGCCAGTGGGGAGAGCAGCAGTGTTAAGAATCTGTGTCCTGATTATAGGGTGAGACTGCAGGCTACTGGATACTGAAGTCAAGCTTTGCTACTGCATACTGCCAAGTCTTCTTCATCTTTCCTTCATAAAAAAAGGCAGTGATACTGAACTGATACTGGACTGATCCTAGGGATTTAGTTCAGTTTCATGTCTGAAAAACCTCTCCCTCTCCCCTCAGGAGGTAAGTCCGAGTTTACACATACAGTGAAGGTGACAGTGGTTTGACTCTGTCGTATTCACACCCGGAGCTCTAGCAAGGTAGGAATGTGATGCACATTCCTATGAAGCACACAGCTTTGCTGTGATGCACAGAGCATCCCATGTGGCCTACACTGCCTTTGTTTGAGGGAGTGAAATTGTTGTTCCTGACAATTTTGCTATATGGATGCAAAAGTGGGCACTTCAGACAGGGATCATTTAAACTCTGGATGTCTGACTCCTAAGAACACAACAGAGCATGCTCAAACCCTGGTGTTTATAAATGGTATGAAGCATGGGGTTTTTATTAACTTCCTCTAAAATGCAACTACAAATTTTCTGACTGAAAATGAGAGGAGATGGTCAATAGGAAGATTACTTAAGACAAGACCTAAAGCAATGGTTGGAGTGTTGCTGTTGGCACTTGCTAAGAAATGTAGCAGGAAGCAAAAGTGGAGAAATGTGGTATAAGTAGGAGAAAAGAAATAAAGAACGGAAATAGTTTATCCAACAAACTAGTTTATCCAAAATTGATAAATGGATAACAATCTGGCATCCACAATATTAAACATTACACAAACATGAAGTGGATTTGCAAGTATTTCAGTGTTCAGAAGCCATCTAGTATCAAAAGGAGACGGTGAATTTATATATATGTATATACACACACTTTTATATATACAAGTAAAAATAAACTTCACTTTTCTACAAACTTATTATAAATGACCATAGTCACTGATCATAGAACACAGTCAAACTTCTTCACTTCATAGCAGTTCAGTCTACATGTACTGGAGTTATGAGCAAGAGTAACTCGATGAAACAAGAGTTTATATATATAAGAGAACCTTTATTTAACAATGGACTGTCTCAGTAAATTAGGTTGATAGGAGCAATGAATTTCAGTACTAATGGAGCCAAGTACCTGGTGTGTTCACGACTTTACTTCAGTTTCTTCTGCTTGAGGTAGTGTATCCCAAACAGGTTTCCGAATGTGTTCAGGTATTCTCTCTATCTTAGTCTAAAAGGAAAGAAAAACAACCGTTAACTGTGCCAGCTAGCTAACATCTAACTACTTTGCTTTATTTATTCTGGTTTGAGACATGAGTCAGATTTAAAATGCCACCTTGTGGCACTTCCAAGCAATACAGCCTCTTCACCATGTAACAGTGGAAAATTTTCCTATCAAACTACACCCATTTTCTCGGCTGACTTTCTAAAGACTTCAGTAGTTACTGGTACTTGCAACAGGACTTGTAACAGTTAATAATGTGGAGTGGAAACTGACCTTTTTCACTTCCATGGCAACCCCTTCAGGTAAGTTTCGTTGCACATACTCCAAGTAAACCGCAGCAGTACTGCTTGTTAGGTATTTTAACTAAAACAGAAAGAATTTTTTTTCAATGAACTACTATTAATAATACTTCAAACAGAATAAAAACCAAAAAGTTTGCCCTAGCTTCTTTAGCCCTTGCTATGGGACCAAACATCTTACGGGAAGGCAGCTTCTGTAATGTTGAACAGAAGCAGTTCATCAGTACTCAACTCTCATGCAAGTACGAAGTGCTTACTTCACAGAACTGCACATGCTGCCTGGGATCACATGCATTGATTATGATGGAAATGGGGGATCTTAACACTGCAGGTATTGGATGAAATTAACTACAGGTTAGGCAAGAATCACCAGCTTTTGTATACTCTCAAAGTTCAAGCCTGTTATAAATCCTGCAACTCGAGTTCCATTGAAATACTGCTTTTTTAATCTATCCTGGTTCCACTGAATTACCAATCTTTCAGTTTTTCCTGGAAGGCAAAAATAGTGCTTATGGTCTGCGGGCAGCCACTTGTACTGCACTCATGTCAGGGGACTTAAAGAAAGTCCCATTTTGCTAAGCACTGTGCAAATATACACTAAGATACCCAGGAGCCACAAAATGCTGGCAGTAAACATTTCTTCTAAGAAAGTCAACCACAGCTGCGTTCTAAACCATAGAGATGTCTGTGTCATCGGCCACAGAGCCGGTGGTTTGTCTATGCTTCCTTTCTTCAATTTCCTACATGCAGTTTTAGTTTGCCACATGATGCTGCATAGGACAAAAGTCTGTCTGCTCAAAAACATCAAAGCAAATCACAGAGAACAGAACCCTTTTTGGCTGGCAATGCCAATGATTTAGCTGCATCTCCTTCCTTTCCTGAGGAAACTCTCATCCCAATGGTTTTTGGAAACCACGAACATAACACACTAAAGGTAACCCTCAATTCTACCTTGTTTTCTTTAGTCATTCTTTCAGCTGTTAAGATGATGGTCAATATTAACTTTTTGGTCCAAAAATTATGTAGGCTGTGCATTCAGAATAACTTGTGCTGCATTTTATGTAACTAGGTCAGCTATTTTTCAATATTCCCCTGCATTCTCTTCCCCAAACCATTTTCATTTGTGCATTAGCATCTAGTAATATCTTTGAATTGTACACCTAGAACAATTTTTTTTCCTTTTTTCTTACCTCTAAACACATGTAATGTGTTCTCATTTCATACTGAACTCTGTGCTTCTTGTAAATGTGTACAGATTTGAGAAGTGAAAATCGTTCTATCGTCTTTGGGGGTTTATCTCTGAGCAAAGAAGAAAAAGAAACTTCCATGTTATATAAAGGATGATAATACATGTTTATCTGAAAGATTATGCTGAAATCTCTGTTCTTACTCGACATTTAGAAGATCTACAAGGAAATATGAAACACTGGTACAGTTTGTTATTAGCTCCCATGGGCATGGTTAACACTCAGGTATTAACCAGCATTAGGTGAGGGAAGCTGCAACACTGACAGCTGTACTGAAAGTACTGTCAATATCCTTCATGTACATAAAAAGCACTTCCACTACAGCAGTGCTGAGTGCAGAACTGTTGCTGCTTTTTCATCACTGTCCTGCCACCAAAGAAGTGTTAAATCTACAATCTCAGAAAAAAATGTCAGATTACAGCCATTTCTTAAAGAAAATTTAAAATAGTACTTTTAAGCAGAGGACCTGAATTACAGTAGATGACACAAGAAGCATCTGACTCCATGTCACTCAACAGATCAGTTACTTACACTTTTTCAACAGAGATGCCAAGTTCTTTAGCTGCAAGCACTGCGAAATATTCATAGCTGTCCAACACAGCTTTATCGTGGCCTTTAACTAAAATGGACAATCTCTTGTACAGTGTTTCTGGCTCATCTGAAATAGATACCTGCATTTTTGAAGAAAGGACAGGAGTTACCACACCATGTTCTCCTTAATTAATGCATACACTGCACATTTCCTTAGCCTGCATGCCTCATTTGTAAAAGAGCAAAAACACCCCACAACCTGTTGAGCTGCTTATTTTAGTTTATCTAACAGAGTGTGACTGTATTACCCTGACTGACAGGTCTCACTCTACCAAGGAAGGCAAAGTGTGAAGAGATAGCTAACTTCTGAACATTTAGGTAAAATTTCTTCATCCAAAAAAGGAATGCCAGATAAAATATAAGGAGGACAACACTAGCAATGGCAAGAACAAAACTCATTGTTAAAGCAAGTCTGAAGCAGCAATATTTGTATTTTAAATAGCAGTGTGTGAATACCCAAAACACTTAGGAGTTTGCTTGGGTATGGAAGTTAAATAGAACATTATGGACAGCAACCAGAATTCTCACTTTACCAAGTCAGCTCTAAGACTACTTTAAACACAGTAGGCTTCCCCAAATGTATTACCCTTCATGTTTGTACAAGTGCAAGTTTATAACTTTCAGTTAGAGCTTCAATTTCTGATGGTCTGGGCTCACTGATCAACTGGAAGAGCCTTAATGAGTGCAGAAGTGCTGATTTTCCCAGAGGTTCACTCCTAGGCAGTTTAGCACACTAAATCCAGCATGTAGCAGACACAGCAGGAAGGCTGGATCAGCACTGCAGATCTAATACTGCCTGTCAGATGTTTCTGAAGCCCTTGTCAAAAGGCTGCTAAGCTGCCACAGGCATTGAACTGAATGTGGCCAAAAAGCTGGTATTTCATAGAGTTACAACTGCACAGAAAGGGGGAAAGTTACTGAGAGGCAACTGTGAGCTACAGAAATCTTGCTGGAAAAAAAACCCCAGAAGATCTCAAGTACCAATAACCTAAATGATTTCTTTCTCTATGACAAATTTGACATCACTAAGACAGAACTTCAAAAAGCTGCAAGAAGGGAATTCAAGTTTTTCTGGATGTCCTGTTTATTACTAAGACAATATACAAAATACAGAACACTCACCAAAGGATTAATCTTAGGCTCCTGTGTATCACCATGGGATCCAGCCAGCCGTGCTCCCATCAAGTTGGAGGTCCTAGAATTACGTCATGGGGAAAGCATAAAATGAGTTGTTCAATTTGGATTTTAGTTTTTCAAGGACTATGGAGGAGCAGTGGAAGGAGGAGGGGCTGTTATACTTACGGAAGAAAATACTGCCTTTGCATAATTCTGCTTGCATAACTGACAGGAAAAGCTGATCCCTGTATAAAACAGATAATTTATGTTGTGGGGCTTTTTCCCCCAAACCAGAAAGCAGCCGGTTAATACAGATTTATTAAAGACTACTTTTTTGCACACCAAAGCACAGCACATTCCTAGGCACTGATATGACAAACTAGGAAGGTTGCTCCAATTGAAAACACAGGAAAACAGGAGCATGGAAATGTATTTCAGTATACAATAGCATCTAAAAAAAGAAGCACGTTAAGGGCACAGTAACAGTATGCACTTATTACTGAGGCACCTGAACAGCAATCACAAAGCATATTTTTAACAGAAAAATGTATTTTTGTGGCGTCAATTACCATTTCTGTATACGATAATATTTTCTCTTTAGTTTTACTTTCATGGTACAGCATAAGTTTTGTCAAGTGACAAGCCTAAATAGGACTTATAAAAGCAAATGAAAACAGTATCCCATAAATGCAAATGTGAATTTAACTGGAAATTTACTGTTTTTTCAGAAAAAAAAGTTCCTTGTGATTTTGAACATTTGTTCTTTTGAAGAGAACATTTAAATAGAAATTCTTCTTACAAGTAAATGAATCACGTTCAAAAGATAACATGATTTTCTGTGTTAGAAAAGGAATATAGTTGTTAATCATGTAACAGTACTATCTCTCATACTAGAATAATTGTTCCCTTCAGAACATTATGTGGCTTCCTTCCACTAATTCTTAATTTGGCACAGTTATAGACTACTTGAGGAGTGAGAAAAAGGAACTCTCGCTTGCTTAACAGAACCTCAGGGCTGCAGCAGAACGCTGAAGCCAAATTAGTTACTTATCTTGCCCTTTGATGCTCTTTTGTGACATGTGCTGGAGTCATAGCTTTAAGAGAGAAGACAAATACACCACCCAAGAGTTATATAGGTGACTGTCTAATCAAAACACCAGAAAACAGCCAGAGTTTACACTTTTCCAGGTAACCTTACTGTAGTTGCTCATGGATATGCATAATTCTAGGATGCTACTAGGTCCCTAACCTTTTCCAGTGTGCATCATACATTCATTATACATCAGCAGTGAACAATGCTGTTTTCTCAAGTAATTCTGCCTCAGTTGCTATTTATCCTAAAAATGCTGCTTCTAATAAAGAAGATGACTGCAGGAAGAGGCAGGAGACTTTTCTGTTTACAAAGCTGACTATGGTACAAATGCCTTGCCTTAAGCAATCTTTTCAAATCCAGACCTTCACAGAGGCACTACTGTTACATTCTTTAAATGCCTGACAGAATAGGCAATTTTAGGAGCACTGAGTATTTGCCACTGTAGTCGACAATCATTCAGAAAGTTTCAAAGTTCATGCTGGGAACTACTGGAGCCTTATTACCTACAACTAATGAAATACAGCTGATAATTTTCTAGTGACATCTAAAAAAACAGAGGGACTATTTACAAGAGCATGTAATGAAAGGCAAGGGGATATGGCTTCAAACTGGAAGAGGGTAGGGATAGATTAAATATTAGAAAACAATTCTTGACTGTGAGGGTAGTGAGGCACTGGAACAGGCTGTGCAGAGAAGCTGTGGATGCCCCACCCCTGGAAGTGTTCAAGGCCAGGTTGGACAGGTCTCCGAGCAAACTGATACAGATGAAGGTGCCCTGCACACAGCAGGGGGTTGGAACTGGGTGGTCATTAAGGTCCCTTCCAACCCAGGCCATTCTACAATTCTACGACAAAATTATGCTGACGTTTGCACCTCAATTCTCTCTCTCTGAAGTCAGAATGCTGCCTTCCTCCCATCCAATGCCAATATGAAGTACAGCAACAATCACCTGACACCACTTCAGGAAGCAGACAGGCCCATGAGCATCAAAGACTGTATTCAGTGCAGGGCTTAAACTGTTTGTGCAGGTACATGGCACAGAATCTGATGCCAGATGACAAATGTGAGGCTATTAACTGTAATCAGAACTAAAGTTTTTATCTGTTTTGGGGTTTTTTATGCGTCTATGCTATGTATTTTTTTACTTATAACTGCTTGATCTGGTAATAAGGATTTATTATTTACATACAAAGATACATGCACTCATAGTGTATTGTGCTGTGTGGTTTTAGATACAAAAATTTCAGTCTTCATGCAATAAAAATGAAGAAAACAAAACCTGATGAAGCAGTAGAGTCCTATCCCACTCACTAAGGCCTGTAGCCTTTCCAATATTCTATGATTGTGCATGTTATTCCCACCACATGCTGTCTCCCTTTGTTACTAATTAAGCAGATATGCACCAAGTGAGACGTTTTTGTAACATTAAATTAAAGGTCCTCTGTGCAAATTCTGACAAAATGACACACTGAATACCTGAGGTGGTAGAGATGGCATTCAGTGGGCAGGAAAGCGCATTCTGACAGCTTCACTGTCTGATTGAATGATGTGCTCTTGCTAATGGCCATCACAGAAGGTGGAAAAGACACTCAAAGACTGCAACATAACAGAATTCAACTTCCTTGGTGAACCAAGACCTTGCACAAAACATAATTACCCTTCTCTGAGCGCAAAATAGCCTTAATTTTGTTTGGCTGAGAGCCTCTGAAGTGTCGGGGAGAGAGAGATGCCTGAAAAGCAAGTCCAGAAGACAGTGCATACACAGAAGAGAGTTTAGGGCTTCAGAAAATCCAATTTTCTCAAATTGAGAGAAAGCAATCACTGTTTTTTAAGTCCAAACTAGCAAACATCGGTAGTGCAAAATACTTTCCTATTATTTTACGTTATAATTTCCAAGCTTTGAAATTTCTAAGACTAGAAACTCGCCTAGCACATGATCTCCAAATCCAAAGCATCTATTCTTCACTATCCCTTCCACCCGGACTAACTGCGGGAAAACCACAGAACTGCAGGGAAGAGTTCTGAGGTCCCGCCACGCGATGATGGCGTGCGGAGACACAGTCCTACCCTGTACGGCCCCAACCCTCCCGCAGCCAGAAGGATAACATTTGCCACGTCCCCTTTTCCCACTCCCCTCAGGAATGAGGACGCCGAGGAAAAGGACGAGGAGGAAGACGGGGCTCCCGCGTCCCCTCTCCCGCCGCACACCGCACCTGACAGAGCCGCCGCCACAGCCACCCCGCCGCCATCTTGGCTCCGCCCCAGCCCGCCCTCCATCGCCCGGAAGGAGAAGAGTGGCCGCATCCCCACCTCCTTCCCTGCTGGCGGGGCTCAGGTCGCAGGGCTCGGGCCGCGGGGCCGCGCTCCAGGGTGCGGAGGCGAGCTAGGAGCTCCTACGGCGCCGAACGAGCCGTACGAGCTCCCAACTGTGCTCCCCACCCCGGTTCCCGCCTCCCCCGAGCGCTGCCTCAGGGCAGCCCTGATGGAGCAGCGGCTCCCCCTCAGCCGCTTCCCGCCAGCGGCGGCCCCGGTCCCCTCGCAGGCGTTCCCCGTCCTGTTCTCTGGAATCCTTTGAAACCAAACCAACCCAAACCAATTACACGAACCCTAGTTTTCAACCTTCTCCCCGCTCTTAAAAATATTTTTAAAAGGGACACAGTCCCGCTAGAGCAAAACCCATCCGACTGTATTTTACCGAAATACAAAAATGACTGGAAACGGCACATAAACAAACCCCTTTCTTTTTACACATACAAGTAGCAGCTAATAATACAACACAGCTTCTGATCGGTACCAAATCTTTAAAGCGGGGGGGGAAATAAACAAATACTAATTTATGCCACTAAACCATCCTTAAATACACACAACCAGGTAGGCAGTAACCTGAAATTAAGCTGTGTGCAAGTCAAATGCTAACAACGGGAACCTGAAACCAGCATAGATCACAAGCTCTATCAAATGTGTGTATTTTTTTTTATTTTGTTGCTTCCTCTGCCACCTAAAATTACAGTCTGCTTTTTACACTAAAATGCCTAAAATATTTACACAACCATCTTCTAATAAAATAACAGTTAAATATTGAAAATAAGATTTTTCTCATAAAATATGTTTTCTGTATGTACAGGTTTTATCAAAGAGGACTAGATCCAATATTGAATAGCTTTCCATCATCAACCATCAGCAAGAAAAAAGTTTTCCGAAACAAAACTATGTTCAACTCATGTACAAATAGGCAAAACAGCACATTTAACATCAGCCAAGGCAATACTTAATAATGACGAAGACAATGTTTGAGGCCTGAATCATGAACTGCTTAGGAAAGGTGCATTTCTCTTTTTTTGTTCCTTTATGAATAACTTCTTTGGTTATCGTTGTTCTATTATATTCTTGGCTGTACAATAAAACAGCACCCAGTTAATGGTTACTGAACCAGGCATATATATGTGTATATATATATAGTTATGGATACTAAGTTTAGCACAGATCCTGTCCAATTGTTACTAAAAAAGTGCCACTGTAGATTCTTTAATACAGAGCTGCTCCTCAGAATCAAGCCGTTAAGTTTCTACTGTATTTCACTCAGTTCTTCAAGCAGAACTCTTGATTTCAACCATCATTTTGCTTAAACAGTTTTTTCCCACCAGGAACCTGAAAACATCTCCATTTTCCAGTGTAGAGCCATTCTCACAAAGATCCTTAAAAGATCAAAATCACACAAGCTTGGAAGAGGAAAAGTAGACTCTGCTGGGCTGTTTCTACCAGAGGCTCCCGAAAGCCAACACGTTTTACTGCTCACAAAAGCCTCCACTTTGCAAACCACGAAGACTTGCACCATCTATGAGATTTTTTGTCAGTGGGTCTTGCTGGTGGTACACAGCTGAGCACCCAGTCTGCTGAACCTGGGTTGCATATGGCCCCTGTAAAAGTAAAATGTCACAGCATGGACAGGAACGAACTGCTGGGAAATGTGCTGAGTGGCAGGTTGGGAAAGAAAAGGCTGCTGCTGCCTGATCTCCTGAAGCTCAAGGGTGCAGTGACCTTCTTCACCTCTTACGTGACAGGAGTGAAATGCCACCCACTGGTCAAAAACAGCTGCAAAAACCTCTGGAAAACCCCCCAAAACACTAAAACAACCACGTACACGGGAACTTCACTGACTGGAAACCGAGAAGTTATTTCCATTCTCCTGAAGGGTTGGTTCTATAGTATCAGAACATTCGACCTTAAGTAGAAACTTGAGGTCATTTGGCTTCACATATTTGGCTTTGACAGAGAAGGCACCTCTCTCTGTCAGTGGGTCCCACTGGTTTTCAACTTGTGTGGTCTGGTACTCCTATAAAAGTGCCATGATTTACCCTCATTTTGCATAGTTAAACAAGGATGAAAGACAGTAGAAAATAAGACTCACCATCCCTCAGATTCTGCTGAAGATATTAGGAATATGGCAAAAAGAACCCAATAAAATAAAACCCAACCCATTAAAAAAACCCCAAACAAACCTGAAGCATGGAAGATCTGAAATAAGTCCTATAAAATATTTTATAAAGTTAACAATTCTCCTCTACTGTGCAAAATTCACAAGAAAATCAGTGCTGCTGCCTGTGAAAGCTCTGCAATCAGCATTTGTATTCTGTAATTAAAGGTCTACTCAACCTAACTCCATTTCTTCCTTAATTGTTTTATTCTGCAAAGTACAATTCTTTCAATATCCTATTTAATCAGAGAACCAAATCTAAATTTTTATAAACTGTGTCAGGTGTCCAGCATGTAGATCTGAACCTAAGGGAGGAGAAATGGTCATTAAACAGCAACATCAACTCACCTTTGCAGTATGTGTACACTAAATAAGCAACAGCTGATTTTGATGTAATGAAGAGGACTGAAAATGGCACAAGAATAACACATACCTAGGTGCTGAAATTGTCTTTTCCAATGGCAAGAATGGTTCCCTGTGTTTGCCTGGTGAGAGTGCAAGCATTGCTCAGGCACACACGCCCCTAACACCACCGAGATGGCTATTCCACAGTGTGATCTATTGTCACGGGACAGTATTTCCAGTGCAATCTGATTACCAAGGCAGTGTTTCTGGTTCAGTGTTCCCATCAGAGGATGTGAACCACAGTACAATCATTTTCCTTCTTCAATCCTTGAATTTAGGTCATTTTAAAATCAGCAGATCGAAACCTTGCTAAAATGGGAGGTCTAAAATGTCCTGTGTAACCAAGACAGAATTGAAAATGAACTGCAATATTACTAACTCTTTCATAGTTAAATCAGATTTTTTTTCCTCCATCTCCCTTAAAATGGCAGCACAAAGATAAATAATGTAATCATATCTTTAAGAGAGATGACATTTACTCTCTAGAAGATGCTGGAAATGATCCAATATAGGCAAAAAAAAATGTTTCATCAGAAGTGTGTGAAATTTATTCTTGTAATTGGGGTAAAAAGAAACTTGGAAGAGTTAAAGACTAAAGATTCTACCAGGACCATCTGGTAGGAACTGACAGCAGAACCATGGACTCCTGTAATTAGTGGCCTTGGAAGTTATCTGCAAAAAGAGCTCAGATAAAAACACCTTATAAGAATATTTGTACCAATTATTTATTTCTTCCCCCAAAACACAAATTAATAAAAAAAAAGGGAAAAAAGCAGATTTTTTTTTTTCTAGACCTGGATAAAAGAATTATAATTTTCAACAGGTAGTTTACAATCAGTGGGAATAAACAAGCAGTCCAGGTTTCCTGATTGATCCATTCAGGGTGTGCTCAGTAGCTGTCTATCAAACAACTTTATTTACAACTCAGCATCATCCTGCAGTAGATCTGGATCTTCATCATCCAGTAAGAGGTCAGCATCCATGACTTCATTCTCTTCCATGACATCACCCAGATCCGGAACAACATCATCATCAATGTCACCAACATTTTCAACATGTTTAACCAGACTCATGTGATCCAGGGGGATCAAACTATGCCCAGCTGGCCCAGTAGTTCTTGCAATAGTGGCTGCCATTTCTGCTGCCACAGCAGCTTTCTGAGCCTTCTGCCTTTGCTGTTCTTCTTGTTGTCTGTGAGTCTTCATATGAGCATTGCGGCTTTTGATTTTAAAAAAGACCCTAAATTTTAAAGGAAAAAAAAATCAGATAAAAATGCACTGCTTTTGATGAAATGAGCCAAAAAAGACTCAACAACTTATCAGTACATTTGCTTCCTTGTCCTGAAATAGAAGTCAGTGAAGTCTGCAATGCCATGGTGCGAATTTCAGGGACATATTACCAGATTTATACATCCTGATGGTATCAAAATGGCCTACTCTGACTCTGCCACAGGTAGTTTGTAGCTCCCACACCTGCTTCAGTATCTATGCACATCCTAATTCTCCCTGTATCAGTTTCACAACCATCTTGCACAACAGGGAAAAAGTGAAGGAATACCATATTAGGATGGACAAACTCAAGCACAGAAACACAGAAAAAGTTGCCCACTGTCACATCCAAGTCTGTCATGAAGAAGGAAGCTGGAATGTCAGGTGTAGAAATTCTAGTAGGTAAGTGGAAAATAGGAGTAAATACTGCAGGGGGATCCAAAATGTCATGCAAACCTATCTCTGACAGTTTTGGTAAGAGAACGTATGACCTAGGGGGAAAACTTCTTCCAAGACCATCAGAGCAAAATACAAAGTTTGTTCACAGCGCTACTGATCTGGAATCTAAATAGGCAAAGGCGATGCAGCACTGCAGACAGTCACACTTACCTGCCACACTCCTTGCAAGGAAAAATTGTTGTTGGGTCGGTCTCGCCGCTTGTTGTGCTGTGGGCAGGTGAGCTCTTGATGGAGCAGTATCCGCTCTGCGTACCAGATTTCTGCTTAGTGCCGGGAATGGTGCAGCGTGTTTTCGTCACCTGGTTCGTACCTCCGTGAACGCGAGCGTGGCCATTCAGCGCTTGTCGGGAACTGAACACCTGGCAGGGAGCAGGGTGCAGGGGAGGGGGAAAAAAACCAACACACACACAAAAAAATAAACCCCAGGAAATCACAAGAAGGTGCTCGAACAGGAACTGCAGAAAGTGAAGGTAGGATGCTGAATGCGTATCACAACAGAAGTGTACATATCTAATATGCACCATCTACTCGGTCAAATGGTGCTTGCTTTCAGCAATATCCCACCATAGTTAAAGATAGTCATAATAAAACAAAGCAGTGAGCTATCCTAATATTGAAGTTGTGTAACCTAATTGGAGCTGTTGCCATATAGTATTTCTGACTGATACATCATCTCAGAATTCAGTTTTCTGTACTGATCAAACTGCTTATATTTTGCGGGGTGGGAATTAAAAGCAGTCAAAATCACAATTCACTAGTTTACACACACCACCACCACCACCCTCTCCCCCTTAAATATACCAAGCACACATACAGCGCCACAGTTTGGCATTTCACAGATGAAGGAGGACGAAGAAAGTGAAAGACCCTGAACGGCAGGCAGATCTATAGGTCCAACAAGAGAGATAGCTGGTGGGTCAGGGGACTTCTGCATTTCCCTTTCGTCCTTTCTGTCTTCTTCGATCTCCTCATCTTCCTCTAACACTTCCTCTTCTCCACTTGTCTAAAATAGACAGTGCATTTAAGGAATACTACAAATATGGTCAAAGACAGCACTGGATATTACGTCATATACAGTTCTGGAACAGCATGTTGTTTAGTCAAGCGTGCATACCAGTATCAGTATTTCTTCCCATCCTGAATGAACTTCTTGTCTTGCTGGAGCTACCACCCCATAATGGGTAAGCTATAGCACATAAAGCTTCTCTGCACTGCTCAAGACAGCCTCCATCAGTATTATGGAGCTGTGGCTCCAAAGATCTACAGATGCCAGGCGCAGAGCTGTCCTCCTGCCATTAGAAAGGCCACGTACGCTGCACTCGTAGTCAAGTTACTTTAACAAAACCTCAAAACAACCAACCAAAAAAACCCCAACCCACAAACCAAGACATCTCAAGTGGTATTTGTACTAGAATGTTAGAGCAGCCTTTAAGAGCACACACAGGCACAGGCACAATTTACAGAGGTTTACCTGGACCACAGTTAGATAATGCACTTTTATCTTGTTGCAGTCCAGCCACACAAATCTTGCTGTAGCTGAGGTCACACAATGTTTGTACAGAACATAATTTAGAGTCATGGACTAATTTCTATTGGAAGATACCTATGTCACCTAATTCAACCTCCTCCTCAAAACAGGACAAACAAAAATTATCTAGCGTTAAACTTTCTCATCTTCTTTTAGACTTACCAAACACTCATCTCTTTTCTTCTCTAAACGCGTTCTGTGTTTCCGTCCCAAACGCAAGATTTTCTTCCAGGTATAGTAGTATTCCACACATTGTGCAACTGTCTTAGACTTAACCTGTAGTCAAAGAATTGCAGAAGTAGTCCAGTCTTAATTTTTTGCTTTCATTCAACAGAATTCTAATATATTCCAAGAGGCAGGCTTTATTACTCAAACATTCAAATGGAGGGGAAAAAAAAGGCAGTTTGACTACAACAGGAACACTCTTGTAGAACACTTCTTTTTAAATTCTTTTTCAGTCAAATTTGCATTGACTTTTTCAGCTTCAGTAGACTTCTCTTGGATTTTCTCAACTCCAGACAAAAAATTACTCAGAATGTACTTTTGTAGCACAAGTGAACAGCACCACTGAGAAATCTAGGATTTAAGACTTGATTCACATAAACCCACATATTTTTCAACATTTGAGCTAAAAAGTAGGGTATTGTGCCCTGAGATTTATAACCTTGTCTTTTCTGCTTTGTGGCAGAACGTGAAAAGTAAGCCCAAATATGTTTTCTCTTCATTAACAGGTTTCAACCCTTTCTGGTGCCAAGCTCAATGCCAGTGACTCAGGTACCTTGTAACAAACTGCCCGAGAACACCAAGATGGATAATGGAAAACCATACTTGTCCCACATGTAGAATGCCATGATTTGGATTCCAGGTGTGAAAACTTTAACATGTAATAACAAGAGGAACACCTTTTATTTACTTGTAACTGTTTTTTACTGGTACCTAATGCACAGGTACACCCAATGAATATACCACTCCTATCAGTGTTCTTGTAACCACTGCTGCCTCTATGCCTGCAATCAGCTGGTCTGGCACTGGAGGGAAAATGAAGAGGAACTGAATAGAACAATGGGAAAAAAACCTCAGCAACTGACAGAACAGAAATAACCTTACCATTTTCTGTACAAATATGAAATCTTTGCTGTAGGTGGACAATGCCTCTTTGAACAGCCTCCTTTCTTGATGTGTCCATTTGTCAGAGCCTTAAAAAGAAAGTGAAATCATTACGAACAATAAAAAGTCACCACTTTTATGCTGATGCCGCATCCGAAACAAGAACCGGGAAGTCTCAAGCACATGTTGAGTGATTGCTGTTACCCAAATACAAGTATGGCTGTACTGACTCAGACCTGAAGTCCATCTAACCAGTATTTGGTCTCCAGCAGCGGTGACAGGCAGTTGCCTAGGAAACAGTAAGATCAGGGCAAGCAAATACAATGCCTCCCTCTAATTTCCCCTAACCTCTGACCACCTTGGGCACAGGGGATTTCCTGAGTCTGTTGCAATTTGCTTATTTAGTAAGTACCCTTCTAAGTGCTGAGCCACTCCTCCTTTCAACCAATTAAACTTCTCATACCTAAAACATCCTTTGCCAAGGAGTTTCACAGATCACTGGACCCTCTGCGTGAAGAGCCACCTCCCTTTCTTTGTTTCTTGGCTCCCAGTAGCTTCACTGGATGACCCTTCATGTTTCAAGTGGAGGAGAAAGTGACCTTTCTCAACCTTGACCATCACCTCCAAGCTATTCAGAATTGTGTGCCCTTTCTATCACTCTCAAACCTTTGATCATTACTGCTGTACCCCTCTGAACCTTTTCCAGTATTAAAACATTCCTATAGAGACAACAGGACCAGAAAGGCACCTAGAAGTCCACATATAATCCAGATTTTCACGGTGGCATCACTATGTTTTCTACCCTCTTAACACTTGACTATTTTTTTTAGCTGTTGTAAAATACAGCTGATACTTTCTTAGAACTAGCTTTACAATCCCGAACTCTCATTCTAATTGAGAAGTACCACCACAGAGCTCATGATTTCCTGTGTAAGGCTTGTATTGTTTATTCCCACGTACGCCACTTTACATTTGACAACACAGAGTTCATATATCCCTTTGTTCTCCAGACAATAACTTCTGTAAGATCCTTTTGCAGCTCTTCACTTCCATCGTCTGGGATAACACATTTAAATCCTCTGTGACAGAGGTCACAAGTAGGTAGAGACTGTAGCAATGTGCAATATGCACCAAGTGTTTTTTATCATTTAATGAAAGCTGTATATAAAACTTCTCAATAGTGTTATTCTGTGTTTGGTCCCCTGGCCTAACTGCCCATGAAAATGTGAAATCAACATTTAAATTGAAATGAATTTATGCTTTCTCAATATTAGTCAAACAGAAGGAACACAGGATTGCTACTGCATCAAAGCAGTATTCTGTTTGTTAGGAGTGGGCAGCATTACATACATTAAAGGAAGGATATGCAAGAAGTCATAAAGTGGATGCCTTTGAAATGACTTACACTATGAGAAGATTCTACTTCAGTCTGAGAATTTCTGAAACATCTAAAACTTTTATGAAAATAAATCCCTAATATTCCTGTCAATGTTACTACTCACCATAGAAACGCCTGCCTCTGCACTGATTTCAATTAACTTGGTCTTGGCACCACACGCAGTACTGAACTCTACAGTTCTACATTTTTTACTTTTGTATAAAAAAATATCAATGTTATTAACTGCAAATGTTTTGCTTTTCAGCATCAGCTCCCAGGATTACAAGCTCAGAGGTATCTCATCACTCCTTTATATGCTGAAAACTACAAAATTAACTTTTCTACAACCTGTTTTCTGTAGGCTCTTCCAGTATTGGATATAAGCATGAATTCGTTATTTCCACAGAGATTTACACTTAAAGCTCTCTTAAGCATCAGAGAAAGGCACTGGCTTCAAGCCACGAGTTTTACTTACTCTGTTATCACCCAAAGATCTTTCTGCTGACACACTGCCTTTCCATCTTTCCCACCCTGAACCAGCATCATTCCCTTATTACACCACTCGTCAGTCATTTGCACTTACCCTCCCCTTGTGCAGGGGTAAATGCACTCATTCATTCCAGGGGGCTACTCTATTATGCCAAAACATAACTTTAAAAAGCATGACAACATCAGGAGAGATTTTTTTTTTTCTACTCATTCTGCTCTCCTGCCTCTACCTCACCCTCCTAAAAAAAAACAACACAATGAAAATAATAACATAGAATCACTTCCATGAACTAATTTTGATGTACACCTATGGAGAATTTGGGCCTTACAGACTTTCCCCAATAGCTGTGGTATTAGCAGAGACCCTTATAAGATTATGCGGGTTAATTGGAAGTAACCTAATTAATAGAATAAATCCTGTGTAGGAAAAGAAACAGAAGAAAAGCTGTTTTTAACTCTGGTTGCTGGGAAACCACTTTTGCTCTTGTTAGCTTGAGGGAGATATAGAGAACGTGCATAGAGAGAGATCTGCAATGCAGCAAAAAAGAATTTGGGGCTTTAGAATACAGATCAAATTTTAAAGCTGATCTTTATGTTTAGATATTTATTCTACATTTTGTTTTACCTGCCATACTGTTTTTGCACAGATTAACTGACGTTAAATACCTTCTACTCATTTGTGTGCTTTGGGCCCAACTTGTGGGTTTCAAGGGGGCTACATGTACAGCCAGAAGAGGAGCTGAAATGCACTACGTACAGCATATGCTGGGTCTGATCCACACTCTGTCACAGCACGTACCAGAAGCTTCCAGACTGCCTGAGGTGCCCTATGTCAGGGACCATCTCTCCTGCAGTTCTCACTGCAGAACTTCAGACCAGAGAAACTCCACTGTTCAAAGGACAACAATTCAAGTGTTTGCAACAGTGCCCCTCTTGTATTGCATACACGTTCCCTCCGTCTTCCCTAAAACACCATCCTGACAGATGGCAAAGTCTTAGGACAGAGATTAGGGTGTTCTTCCAAGGAGCCCTGGGTCAGCATGTCCAGCTCTCTTGGCACACAACAGAAAATCCTCAAGTGTTACAACCGGCTTCCCTCACAAACCAAAAGGTTTTAGAGGTGAGCTATTTGCTTGTACCCTCATACAAAGGCAGTGCTAAGGATGAGTTTGGGTATCTGTTGTTAGTGGTATTCTAATGAGTTAATTCTCACGAGTCAGTGGCATGCTCTGTTTCAGCATATTCCACCTTTAAATGTGGCAGGCCTGAGAGCTGTGATTTCTGAGTATGGAGCAGAAAACACAAAGTTAGCCCAAACCAATGCCACTTGAAGTCATATTAAAGCTATTCATGCACTAGATTGTGAAAAATTCTCATATTCCTCGAGTGGCTGATTATCAGTCAGAAATAAACTGTTATTCAAGAGCTGCTGCACAGTGCTAGAGCAATGTTGTCAATACAAGTTGCAATCACATGTTGCATGCAAGAGCATTAGAAAGTAATGCTTTGTCTTGTTATTCTCTGTCACTTAAATCCAGACTGGTGAGATTTTATTTCATGCTGTGATAAGCACAATCAAACTTTCTTTCCTGCTCAAGAAATAGGGATTCAGAGGTGTCCACAAGTCTCAGTGCCAGTTACCAAGGATTAGCATCATCTCATGTGAAAGATTAAACAAAACAGCCTCTTTTGGCTCCTCCCTGAATCCCAATGAATTCTTTCTGTAACTACTGTGAAGTTGCTTTAGTAAAGACTGTTCCTCCTCTGCCACACAGGCAGAAATTTCTTATCTGCTCTGCTAATTAGATTGTTCACTGGTGATGAGGCTGTGGGATATCTCATCATCTTCCTGCTCTCATGCCCTTGAACTGTCTCACACATATGATTTGGTGTCATCTCTTCAGACAAGAGACCCTGATCAAAGTTCCTGGCTGATACCCTCCTTCTCCATCCATTCCCATGTCCGCCCTTTGGGCTGCAACAGAGCTGCTATCACAAGCACAGGCACCTCCCTCAGACAAAACTAAAAACCCAATGTTCACATTTATTCACTGTCATTATCAGCTACCATCAAACACGCTTCTGTTCTTGTTCTCAGGCCAAGGGGTTAAGGAGTTGCTGTACAAAAATTTCTTGTTACTTAGAAGTCCCTCCAGTGAGCTGCTACAGCCAGGAAGTAGCCTGCTTCTATACTTACATTGCACAGTGATTGTAACTGGAAATGAGTACATGACCTTGGACACTGAGATTGACTGACCACCAGAAAAGTCTTGGCCCATTTCCTATTCAGCCTGAACTGGAGATGAAGTCTTAAATGTCTTATGTAAAACCCTATTCTGTGTCTGAGCAGTTGTTAGCCACTACAAAGCATTAAGCAATAGCATGGAGGGCTGCAGAGGAAAGACATTTGCCATCCATAGTCACAACTGAAGGTGACACAACTCAAGTCCATTGGCTTAACACTACATTTTTATTTCACTTCTGCTTCATCACCACAATGCAGTTTTTGCTCTGTTTATTAAACAAGTCACCAACCCAGATTTTTTCAACTAGAGCCACACACAGTCTCTGTAAGCAGCACAAAGATCATAGTGAGAGTTTCAGCACTGCCTTTTGGAAGGATGCTCATGATTATCATATTCATTTACTGTGCACCATCACCTTGGAGGCAGCAGACATGATAGCACATATTTGTGTACCAGGAAATTAAGACATTACTGATACTAAATTATAAATTACAAATAGCAGCAGGCTTTAAAGGAGATTAAATTGTTAAATTTCAGTTTAAAAGAGAAAAAGAATCACCCGAGGCAGTTTTAAATCTGTAAAATCCTACACAGCAACATGGATGCAAAGCTTCTGTACATTGTCACTCATGTAAAAAACTGCTAAACTTGCAACAAACGGCTCTGGGAGTATCCTTAGCACTGTCCACATCATCTCTCTATTAAATGCTGCCATCCCTGCAGCAGACAGCAGAGAGTGCAACGTGATCCCATGCTCCAGCTTGGGTTGCCTGGCTTGGACTCTGTGTAACAGATAGAGAGATCACAAGGAAACCTACCGGCATAGTGGTAATTTGCCAAAGGATGACACTTCAATCTCACTGGCTTTCTCAACAGCAGCTTTTCAAGAGCAACCTAAATGAAAAAGCAGGGAAAAACAGAATTAGGAAAAGCAATCAGCTATGGCATAAAACTGCATTTAGAAGACTATTTGGTACGAGGATATGAATTAATTTTCTCTCTTTTCTCTTTTCTGTCATACAAAATCACATCAAATTACTCCGAGGCCCATTAACACTGTACCTCACAGACAAGCACCTAATGTGCACCTGTCCTGCTTTAATTAGCACAAATGTGGCTATTACTTAGCAACTTCCAGCTCTTTCCCTCCCTTCTGCTTGCCACAAACAAATACGTTTATAGTGTTTGACTTGATAGTGTTAATTAATACTAATATTTAATGGTTGGTTTGACAGCGTTAATATTTATAGCATAAAAATATTTTAGAATATCTGTTTAGGTCAACATCTGTCAAGAGTGACAGCAAGTATAGTTAATCGTCCTTCAGATCAGGAAAACAGAGGTTTTATGGATCGCTAAAATTTTTCTCCTGAAAATGCAGACTCTCTGTAAAGCAAATTCCACACCCTGACATTCTCAGACCTCTCAGATACAGCTAACAGAGCCTAAGGAAACTGGGACACAAGCTAAAACCCACTGTATTAGCCAATCCAGTGAGACTCATTCCAACCCCACGTTTTGTTGCATTTGGTTTTATATTGGTTTTCCAAGAACTGGTGCAAGGGGCCTTGCCTTTCCCTAACACTGGGCAAAATGGATGTTTTGCCTTAGTTAATAACATTCCCATCACTAAACTAATGCAAATATTTGAAATGCATTATTTATACAAGAACTGTGTGCAATTACCTCACAGTTCTGAACAAATAAGTAGATGTGATTGCTCCTCCAAAAAAAGGTTTTTTGTAAGGGCTAGAGGAGGACTAAGCTCTCTGTGACCAAATATAAAGCCTGTGAAATATCAGGGCTGGAGCAAGCACTGGGAGACATTCAAAGCCCCAAGGCTATAAACTAAGTAATCTTATCTATATGAAATATACAGTAAGCCTTCAGAGAGGCACTGCTTTGAAATTTAAATTTATTAGAGAATAAAGGGAAAAGTCATTCCCCAAAAATGTTACAGGATGTTTAAAGCATCATTGCAAATCAATCAGAAATCTTTTTTATATAACCATATCTAAATCCATTTAATAAAGCATGCTAATTTATCTGCAGAAGAGGATCATATCTCCCCTTTCAGCTTTTTATCTTACCATAATATCTCCTTTTGCTTCAAAGAGAGAGTGCAAAGCGTATTCTGAGTTAGTTCCTCCACCAGGTAACACACTGGAACAGCTCATATTTAAAAGGTCTTCCACTGTCAGAAACAAGTCAACATTTTACTGCTAATACAGTAGCCTGTCATTCAAACATCCGGAGCCAAGGGTTTTGTAAAGCCCCTCAAAGACCACATAGTTCAGGGCAGCAGATTCTTTCACACTTTTTCTCCTCAGCATCTCATCTCCTTGTTTTAGGATCACTGAGGAGAGGTTGTAAGGAGCACATCCTTGGGATGGGACAGGCTACTAGAGAGCCAGAGATCTGCCTGTGAGGCAGTGACTTGCACACACCAGTGATGTTGCTGTGCCACGAAGGCTCCAGCCAGGGTGGAGAAACAGAATGAACCATGTTAGAAGCAGGACAAAGCTCTGCTCAGGACTGGTAGAACCCACCAAGCCTGCCACATTTCCTCTCAACTACGGTCACAGGACAGGCCCAGTATCCACCAGCTGCCTCTCAGCTGTGACCTCTGCCCTTACCAGGCAGTTCAGTACCTAACTTCCCTGCAATGACCTTTCCCCCTGGCTGCCAAAAAACAGTTCATCCAGACTTCCCTTTAAATGCCACTCTATAATGCTGTTGCTCTGAACCTATACTGTGTACTTCTAGTCTCTTGCTCTGCACTCTCAGTAATTAATATTCTCTTGCACGTTTTGTTCAGTACAGACACGAGAAATCAATGCGTATTTCTTCAACAGGCACAGGCTGACGGCGGAACTTCTAAAACAGCAAGTCATTGTACCTCTTTGTTGGAAGACTTTGTTCTCCAGTTCTGGCCATGGTTTCCAAACCAAAGTAGCCTTGTGCACGTCTTTCTCCATTAGCAATCTGTCCTGCAGCTCAGGAATGTCAGCCTGGAACCTGGACCCAATATTGATTCGCCATTAAAGAATAATAAATAAATAAATAAGTATTCAACTACACAATGTGTAGAAAAAAACAAAAGTCAGATTAGCCTTCACTTTATTTCCAACAAAACTTTTATTGCACTGAAGTGGCAGGAAATTGTGTCAGATTGCTTTACGCAATGCTTTACTCCCAGTGGGATAAGTATTTTGAATACTAGAGAGGACTGATCTCTTGGGGAAAAACAAAAATTTCAATATGCAATTTAAGCCATACTGAGACATCATACCTCAGGGACAACCCAAGCTAGTTTATATGCATGACTAGCAAAGAGGCTAGACATCAGAAACAGCAAATTTCTGTTCCACGGAGAATGGTACTCTTCAGCAGAGAGCAAAAAGAGCCATTACTGCTGAGGGACAATCCTGTTTGCACTTTGCCCTGGGGAAGCTACCAGGTAACAGCACCACTCCAAAGCTCCACTGTTAGTATTTATATATAAAAGCTTCCCCAGAAGCTTTTATACTGGATTAGCACGTTTTCCTTGCAGCACTCTTCCCAGCCATCACTAATTGTTGTTTCACTTTGAGTGGCTCCCACCAAGCCTCTCCCTAGCATTTTTGAGCCATGACACTTTTATCTTCCACCATCACTTTGCTCCAAATGTTCTTAGCCACCATCCACAGAAACATTAAATGTATCCAGCTCAATATGATTTCAGGCAGTTGAACACTTCCTGCCTGATTCAAAACACTTCAGGCCACAGTCTCTAGGTTGGAGCTAATCTACAAAAGTGGTGACAAAATTGTTTTTCTTACGGTTCAACAGTCTGTTCTCCAGGCCCAGGCGTCACTGGAATGACACTTCCATCAATACTATCTGAAACAGAGATTGGAATTTGAGTATCGCTGTTTTGCTGCTGGTGACCCTCCCAGGCTGCATTGCCACCTTCCTACTAACACCAACATTACTCCAGCCTATGATGCAAAAAAGACCCTTTATTGATATTCAGAAACAGTCTAAATTTTTATAGATAATAGAAATGTCTGAACTTGCAGAGATTTCCACTGCCCTGATTCGGAGTGATTAGACACCTTTTCTTGCGAAGTACTGAAGAACAAATACTTAAAGCAAGCCCCATGTCTCAAACTAGGTATTCTTCCTCCACTTCAGCAGGCCCAGATGTAATGAGAGGCATGGTGGTCCTTCCTTGAGGCAGACCACGTGGAATGATTACAGCCTTACTGGCAGATTAGGCTCCTCTATTCGCTTTATGCTTTAACCTCACCTCACAAAATCCAAGGCAAAACTGCCATTAAAGATGGACTTTTCCTGTGAAGCAGCAGAAGTGGCGATGCATGTGAGCACACACAAAACCCATCAACGTGGTGACATGAGAAGAGAAGACAATGGTCTCTCCTTTGTACTGCTGCTCTGTAAATGCCATACTTACTAGACCGACACAGGAGCACCCGTGGAGTGGGTGTCAGTGGAGTAAGTGGCAGCTGAGCATGTGATGTGCTGTGAGAGGAAGTGATAACACTGCTGAAGAGACCAGACCCTTGCCGGACGGGGCTGAGCATCGGTGGCGGAGTGTAGGGGGGCAGCTCATGTGTCCGATCCAGCAGGTGATCGCCCAGAACACGCGGAGAGCGAAGCTGACTCTGGTACAGAGTGGCACCGGAGTGGGACATGCTGAGGTTGAAGGAAGGAGGAGGTATGAAGAGAGGTTCGGGTCTGTGCCGATACTTCTTCTTGTCCTGCAACGGTTTGAAGTTTTCTTCCAATCTTACAGCACTTGGATGAGGCTTTTTGCTAGTTTCCTAAATGAAAACACGTAGAATCTTAGCATTTAAGCACGCTTAAATGTGGTTTGCACACAATCCTCTACAGCTTTGGGCAATGGCCAGAGAAAAGCTGTTACCACCAGGCAGTTATTGAGGTACCACTATAATAACCCTAGCCAATACAGTATCTGGCACTACACAGAAACCTCAGGGGAGTGAAAAAAAACAGGACAAATTACCCTTCACCTCCATCAGCAAGCCCTCTGGGTCAAGGTAGGGCTGAGCCACAGAGACAGACATGGAGAGGCTGCTGTCAGCTTTTGAAAGCGCAGGGAACGGCTCTCCCAGACCATGAGTCTCCTACACCCTTCTGCATCGCTACCCAGACACTTCGGGCACTTCTGTTTGCACCGAACACACACACAGGCTGGTGGGGGATACTTCATTACCCAGTCACAGTTTATTAGAAACTTTATATGAGAGGCTTTCTAATGCCTCCTTATTTTGTGAGACCAGGAAGGACACACGAGCTCAGTGAAATTACTGCAGTGCTCAGCAGCAGGAAAGGAAGAAAAATGTAATAAATTCAAATTCTTTGCCTCTTATCAGTACATTCCCATCAGCTTGATTACAGTCCAGCTGCAACAAATCTTGAACTTAACTCTCTCCCCTTTCCTTGGAGAAAAAAGGGTAGTAGATGACCACTTGGGAAATTCACACACTGTTAACATGCCCAGACTTCTAGAATTTGAATGTTAAAAAGAATTTAATAACCAATCCCTAGAGTATACAGAAGCAGAAGGCACAGAATTTAGCCAAACCTGGAATCTGGATTTCTGAGCGGGGTGGGGATGAGGTAGGAAGAAACAGGTCCTCAGGTTGTGCTTTAAGAACACACAAGCTGGTAGATGAACACAGTATTATTAAATGTACTGCTTTTAGGTACTTGGGCTCTAGGCCCTCTTTAGAATAAATTTGGGAAGCAGAAGAAAATTTTGACAGCATTACTCCAGAATGTCTGCATCATCTGGTAAATTCTGCTACTACATAAAGCAAATTACTACAATGTATGTTTAGACAACATACATCTTTACACCATGGGTGGTTCTTGAGAATCACATTCACCCAATAAAAATGATGCTAAATGAGCATTAGCGCTGTCACCCTTAATCCTTTATGTTAATAAGTTCCAGCTTGAGGATATGTTTTTGATTACAGAGGTCCTGTCCTTGTTGTTAGATCATGGCTGCATCCTCTCCAACAGCTGTTGACATTTTTTCTCTGTAAAAAATATTTTAGTTTTGGAAGCGTTTTACTTCTGCGGGGCAGAAAATGCAGCTTTGCAGAGGGTTTTTTTGATAATGGACACTCAGAACAGTGAAAGTTACCTGTAATGACAGATATAGTCCATCAAGATGGTGAATATTTAGTGTTTGTAAAGGAGAAAGGGGAAAAAAATGCCTAAACTCACGGAAAAAAACCCAAACAGCCCAAAACCAAAAAAAGACCCAGAAGGCCAGATCCAAGTCTTTGACTAAGGGCTCATTTTGTTCTGCTCTCCAAGTGTGAAAGAGCTGGTACTCCTTTCTCTCTAGTGTAAAGCAAACCAATGCAACATGTTAGAAATCCTAAATGCCTCCATCTCTTACACTGCTTCACCTAGAGCGTGCCTATGCCAACACTACTTCCAAAAAAGGTCCAAAAAAGTAAAGGAGATAGTGGTGTCCCTGGGCTCTCAGTGCAGAACCACCCCAATGCTTTATTCCCATTATCCGAGACAGAATGCATCCTTGTGGGCCCGTCTGCTGCACCTTGATAGGTCCACTCTGGACAGATCCTGATGGACCTCACTTGACTGCTAGCTTCAGCTCACCATCCTGTAGCCTTGCTGAATGTTTAGTTCCTTTTTGCTGTTTCATTTTATTGATTCCATGAGTTTTGTAGGAGCTTTTCTGGACAGCTCAAAGCACAGTATAAATAAACGCAACACAGCTTCACTTCTTTGGTATTAAAAAAGAACCCTCTCCAATGGCACAATCTCTTCACAGAAGAAGAGGAAACTGTGGATCTTTTGATCTTTTAATGTTTCCAATGCTACTGCTTATATAAAAGATAGGACCCAGAGAGGGAACTGCGTGAGTTTGGTTTGCTTGGGCAATAACAAAGACCACAAGCATAATTTTGAAGGAATGAATGTGCATTTAGCCAACACTGACAGATTTAATCACAGTCACTTTACATACGTTGCAGAAATACACAAGCCCAAGCCACCTACTCTGGTGTCTCTAGAGAAGATCTCCCACTCAGAGCTCAAGGATTCAGAAAAGACTGTCCCTATTCTTTAGAGGAACTAGAAATAGAAATGAAAAATTGTACTGCTGAGTTACTAAGTATTGTGAAATGATGGCTTTCACAATAAAGTAGAAGTTTATGTGTAAAACCTCTGTCTTAAAGGAAGAGAGGAGAGATTTTATATATACTTATATATATATAATATATATTTAAAATTAGTGTGTATGTCTGAATGAAGAGTCAGGAGTGAATGTTGTAAGGAGTCACCCATGATGGTGTGATGCCGTCCCCTCATTTGGCCATCAGCCTCACATGGAGAAGGAAAATCAAAAATATCACAAGGATATTTCTCTGAATTGTACCGATAATACCCTACAGTACTTATACTCCCCAGTAATCCCTTATCATGGCGTAGTCTGCCAAAATGGATTTGAAGGAATGAGCAGAATCCATTTCTACACCAGAACACGAAATAAATACTGCTTGCTCCAGGACTCCTTCAGGAAAATAATAATGAGCATTCTCACATCTCATTCAAGCACTCATCACTTCCTCGTGCTGCCTGGCCATTTCAGTTTTATAAGCGAAATGAAAGCACTGAGCAGAGCTATTTTTCCAGTATCAGAAATCCCACTGATTAACCCTTAGAGCTGATGCATGCAGAGAGAAAGGGAAAAATGACTTCACTGCAAAACTCCGAGTTTCATATTGGCTTAGAGCACACACTCTAAGCACTGAACTCTCTTTGGCTGAAATGAGAAGCACATATATCTGACTTCAGAAAACAGGAAGAAATAAAACCACCGATTTTAAGCAATAACGTAACAATGAAGCAGCCTGAAAAGGAAAAAACAAAACCAGTAAAAAGATAGTAAATCCCTTTGTTCTAGTGGGATAAAAGAATATCACATTCCAATTTCAATTTATTTGTTTTCAACTGAGATCTTGATTCCTCAGCAAAGGAAAATTAATATTTTCAAATGATTGAGGAAGTAATGCTCTGATGCTCCAGGACTTTTTTTATTTATTAGGAATCATAAAGATTCCAGAAAACATTCTAAAATACAGATGTTTTAGAAAGTAGCAGCACTACAAGCAAAGGGATTTAACAAGCACAGGACAGTTAGTGGCAAGAAACACAGCACTCACAGAGGATGAGCAGGGGTTGGCCACTTTTGGACTGCATGGTGGAGAGTAAGTCATCTTCACGAGAACGGGCATCTCATCATCTGACACAGAGTTGGCAGGCTTGTCTGTGACTGTGGCAGTGCTGGCAGAGGGCTGCGTGCTGGGCTCAGGTGACAGAAGCTTTACAGGGACAGACACTGGCATGACGATGGGCGCGAGGCCATCCACCTCTTTAGGCAGCGGCTGCTGTGGTGGTTTCTCTCCTTCATCCTGCACAGACAATTAAAGGCTTTCAGCCCGAGTGAGGGAGCGCTGCTTCTGGATCGATGCACTACGCAACGTGTGCACCGTGGCTGAAAAGAAGTGGCCAGGGTTACAAAACACACAACAGTGTTCCTTCTTGGGACTCTTTATTTGCCTCAAATGAAGTCAGCAGGTTTCCTGTGACTCCTATGCAGGATTCAGTCTTGGTGACAAATAATCACCTGAAGCATTTTTACAAGGTAACTTGCAGGAGGGGAGACAAACATGTCTCTTCTTATCACTACAAACACAGAATTCTCCATCACCCAACTAAAAACAAAACCACAAACTGTGGAACTCTGGTAGCTCTTTGCTTTCCTATGGTATTCCCTGCTGGGACAGAATTTCTAAAATATCAGGATAGTGGAAGACTGACTGACAGGGCACGTTATTTTTATGCAGAACAACTCAAACACATTTTTGGTTTGGTATTTGTTGATACCTATACAACTAAAACACTTTGGAAGAAAGCTGTCGAAGATTCAACAATTCTGCTCCTCCAGTTAAAGCCTGGGAAGGCTTCCAATAAATATTCCTTAGTCATCCAAGTAGTTCAAATGAAAATAAGGAAGACTTGATGTTCCTGGTATTTCTAATATAATAAACAAACATGAGGAGGAAAAAAATTAAGACATTCCTGACACGACTTTTTAGGGTGTTCTGTAACGTGCAGAGAAACAGAGAAGGACAAACACTGATCTGTCTTCCACCACTGCCTCTGTCTTTAAAACAAGACTTCTGGCCTACAAACTAACAGAATTATGTGCCTTTCTACTTCCACGGGGTATGACATAACAAAACAGTGCTGAGAAGAACAAGTTTTGACAGCAAAGCAAAGCACGGCAAAGCAAGCAAACATCAACACAGAAGGGCTGTGCCAAATACTGAAGTCAAACGGACTGCTACCTGTTTGAAGTTAGGAGATGCTCTTACTCCTCCGTGTGACCTCATGTGACCATTTAGAGCAGGCAAACTCTTAAATTCCTTCAAGCATATTGAACACATTAGCTTGTTCTTCGCATCAGCTCTCTCAGGAAGTGTTTCTCTGTTCTGGCCGCTATTTTTATTTTCATTTTTTTAAGCATGGAACAGAAGAAAAAACATTAGTTTGGCATGTTCCCCTTGTTGCAGAGGGAGCTTTTTTAATCAAGGAGGTCAATAAAATTTTACAGCTAGATGGTTATGAAGTCACAAGTAAGCACGTGGCGACTGCTGTGGAATACATGGCCAATAACCTAGATCAGCTGCTCCCAAGATGGGGAGAAGGGATGTTTTGAGTAGGACATGCTCATCAATACAGAAGAGTCTGAGAACCCATGAGATCTACCATGACAGACCTGCGTTTCCCCACTCATGACAGCAATTAACACGCACTTGGACACAATGCCTCTAACTTATGGTGGGCAACCAGTCTGATGGACACCTTGGCCCTTCAGAGGTGAGACCTTAAGAATAAAATGGAAGGTCTCTGCTGCCAAAGATTCTTTTCCCTCTAAATACAGATCTCCTTTGCATTTCTCATATTTAATTAAAAAGACAAAAAGAATATTTAAAAAATACCTTTGTTCTGGGGACAGTGGCTGCAGTCTGCCATCTGACAGTTGCACCTGCTATCAAAACAGGAGAATGGAAAAGAGGGGAAAAAGTTGAGAAGAGAATTTTTCAGGAAATATTGTGTAAATGAAGGTCCTCACAGCATTAAGTCTGTATTTTGCATACAATTTTACTATTAAAAGCCTCTGAATTGAGAGCCAGACAACAAATTTGCCCCCATGAGCACAGCTAGTTCAAGTTTTCTTCACTCACCTGCTGTTTGAAGCCTTTGCTTTGACCCAGAAGCACTACTTTTGGAAACAGAGTTGACTAACTGCTCCTGAACAATTCAGCCCATAGTGCTGAAAACTAGCAGGAAGGCTTTGTTGTAACTGGGTCCCTCTTTCCCAGAAACCAAGGCAGAACTTCCCAAAGCCTCTCACAAGGAAAGCAGCAGCCTCGCAGCAGCAGTTCTGTGCTGCTGCCAACCTGGCCCAAAGCCAACCCAGAGCTGTTAGACAGAAGCCTGTTAATGAAGTTCCCCAAAACATCCCAGAGATGCCCACTGCTCACATCCTAACCTTCTGCCTCTGCCGAAACCGCTTCGTTTCCACACTTTGCTACTCTTCTGCAAACAAATTTGGCTGGGCATGGACCTAAAATATCACCTACCTGAGGCCATGTGGTGCTGGGAGAGTCTTGCTGAGAGCTTTTGTTGTTCAGATGAACTCCTGAGGGCGGCAAAAGAGTTCGATGAGGGATAGCATTACCTACAGAATTAATCTCCTGCCGTGTAGGATCCTCAGCGGTCTCTGGTGGAGTGAGGCCAAGGTGGGAGTTCAGGGACGGCACTCTGCTCTCACTCAGGTATTGCTTCTGCTGATCTTGCTGCTGCTGCATTAAACTCTGGGGGTACAAGTGCCTGTACTGTTCGTGGGGATCTTGGAAGCAGTACTGAGGCACTGCTCCCAACTGGATAAGCTGCACAGGATGACTGGGATCCTGAGAGTACTGGTGCGGTTCATGCATAGTCTTTGGATCGGGTTCCCTGTGATACGGAGGAAGCGGCAATTGCATCTGCTGCTGCTGCTGCTGCTGTAACTGCTGCATGACAGGTTGTGTTTGGTAATACTGAGCGAGCTGCACTGGACACTGCCGCTGCTGCCGAGCTGGCTGCTGCTGCTGCTGCTGGATCTCCTGGAGCGAGAGCCGCTGGTGTCCCTGCTGGGGCTGAGCGTAGTACTGAGGCTGCTGCAAATGCTGCATCTGCTGCGGTAGGAGCTGCTGGGACTGCATTTGCGGAACGTGCGCCTGTCCCTGCTGGAACGCAGAATGCATCTGCATCTGTGATAAGTGCTGCTGGTAGTCGTAGTACAGCTGTTGGTGCTGCATGACTTGCATTTGTTGCTTTTGCTGTGTGCTTGCAAAATTCTGGTGTGTTTGCTGTGGCACTGGTTGGTATCTTTGTACGGTGGAAGTTACAGGCTGTTGCTCAACCGCCGGCTTCTGGGACAGCAGCTGCCTGAGCGCACTGTCACCGGAATTATCCACCATCGAAGACTCGGTGTGCAGAACCTGAGCCATGTTGTTGACTTGAATTCTCAGATTTTGGTTAGCAAATACCTGTGTAAAGGAGTCCAATTTGTGCAGGACCCCACTGGTAATTTTTTGTGATCGGTTTTCACTGGCTTGGGGGTAAGAATACTGGTATCCGTCATGGGACTCCCCCTGCCCGAGGGGGCTCCACATTGCACTTTGATTATTCAAATTGTTCCTTGCTGGGACATGGTTTCCTGAGCCAGAATGTGTCCAACTGGTTTGTCTAGATGTATCCATTGACCCAAGACTTTTTGAACCTACAGGCAAAGCTATACTGTCCCTTGAATCTTGGGGAAATGGAGGGGAGAGGGGGGATGCCTGGGGAGCATCCATAACAGACGTCCCATAGCTATGATTTAGAGATGGAAGGGAGTTCATTTGGTGTTGTTCGTAGTACAAGTTCTCACTGTTGTTGGCAGTATGATTAGTTTTATACAATTGCTGGTCCCCCATTTTTGGTCACTTCTGTTGCAAACTTACAGGCACACAAACCATTGAAATCTCTATGAACCCTGAGATAGCTGAGTGAGGGGAAGGGAGGGGAGGGGAGAAGCTGCTAGAAATACTTATAATTCAGCATGTCCATGTGCATCACAAGGACTAAAATTTCCTCCAGTCTGTCTAATTCCAATCTCAGACTCGATGTTGTTTCACATCTTCAATAAATGGACCGCAGCACAAATCCTACACAGATCAGTAAGTTCAGTGTGCCAAGCACCTGCAGAGTAAGTAAGAGAAAGACAAGGTAAGTGCTGGCTCTTTCCATAAACTGTTATTGTTATTGCCTCAAAGGAAACTGTAAAATCTTCTAGTTTGAAATACATAATCAGATGCGAAATTGTAGCAGCTGGGCTATTTCAGAGCAGTTAGATTACTTCATCTCGTCCTATTATCCTGCCTCTCCTCTAGTGCTCCGATAAAATCATTCTGCCAAACCAATAAAAGCTTATTCTTCAAAACTGTCTTTTCCCCTAAAGCATGCAAACATTCAGGCAGTTTCAGCTGGCCATATACTGTGCTCTCGTGACGAGTTTTTGTCAGACAGTTGACTATCAAGCCAAGTCATAGACTCACAAAATCACAGAATGGTTGGGGCCGGAAGGGACCTCTGCAGATCATCTGTTCAATCCCCTTCTAAAGCAGGCTCACCTGTGCATATCTCTGGAGAAGCAGACTCCACAGGCTCTCTGTGCAGCCTGTTCCAGTGCTCTGACAGCCTCAAAGTAAGGACGGATGGATCATATTTAGATGGAACTTCCTGTGTCTCAGCTTGTCCCTGTTGCCCTTGCTCTGTTGCTGAGCGCCACTGAAAAGAGCCTGGTTCCACCCTCTTGACACCTGCCCTTAAGATATTTGTATGCGTTGATAAAATCCCATTTTCTCCAGGCTGAACAGGCTCTCCATATAAGAGATGCTCCAGTCCCCTCATCATGTCCACAACCCTCCACTGAACTCTTTCCAGTAGTTCCTTGCCTTTATTGAACTAGAGAGCCCAGACCCGGACACAGCACTCCACATGAGGCCCCACTAGGGCAAAAGAGAGGGGCAGGATCACCTCTCTTGACCTGCCAGCACTGCTCTTCCCAATGCCCCCCCCGGACACCTTTGGCCTCCTTGGCCATAAGGGCACTGCTGGCTCATGGACAGCTTGTTGTCCACCAAGACTCCCAGGTCCTTCTCCACAGAGCTGCTTTCCAGTAGCTGAGCCCCAGCCTGTGCTGGTCCATGGGGTTACTCTTCCTCAGGTGCAGGACCCTGCACCTGCCTTCATGGAACTTCATTAAGATCCTCTCCACCCAACTCTCCAGCCTGTCCAGGTCTTGCTGAACAGCTGCACAGGCTTCTGGAAAGTCAGACACTCCTCCCAGTTCTGTATCATCAACAAACTTGCTGAGAGTACATTCTGTCCCTTCATCCAGGCCACTGAAAAATAAGTTGAACAAGGCTGGATCCAGTACTGGCCCCTATGGAACACCACCAGCAATGGGCCTGCAATCGGACTCTGCACCACTGACCACAACTCTGGGACCACCCCTTCAGCCAGTTCTCAATCCACCTCACTCATCTAACCCACACTACCTGAGCTTACCTACCAGGATGTTATGGGAGACAGTTTCAAAAGCCTTGCTGAAGTCACGGTAGGCAACATCCACTGCTCTCCCCTTTATCTACCCACACAGCCACACATTCCATCATAGAAGGCTATCAGACTGGTCAAGCTATTCTTTCTCCTTGGTGAATCCTTGTTGACTACTCCTGATAACCTTATTTTCCTCCACATCCTTAGACCTGACATCCAGGATGAGCTGTTTCATCATCTTTCCAGGGATGGAGGTGAGGCTGACTGACCTGGAGTATGTCTGCTAAGACCAAACAAGTCAACAGAAATCTTTTCTGCCCAGTCACCTTACATCAGGAATGCTGAACTCCAACTTCTGTTCTGCCTTCTCACCCTTCCTTCTTTGTGTTGCATGATTTTAACAGGCAAATTTTTACTGAATGCAGCCTTTTATAATTTTTACTGTATAAACTGTAATTCAAATAACACTTTACAGATGTCTGTACTGTTTTTGAAGAGTAAAAAATACATAAGCATATGATAAGATTGTTTTACTGTTCCACAATATGAAGCAACCCCTGTGTCTGCAGTCACACATAGGCACAGAGGTACAATATGCTCTCATAAATACATTTTAAAATAAAAGCAGATCCTGAACAAGAACACAGAAATATTAAACCAAAACCTTAACTCTGTCTCCTTCACATCTGATTTTCAAAATGCAATGCTCTCCACCAAAGACTCCTGCACACTGATGTCCTTACCTTTTTAACCTTAGAAGAATCCTCTATCTACGTGGATAAACGTGAAGTTACTGATGGAGAAAATTTTAACCATTGCCGGATGCATATTAAGGAGAGTTTGTAATAGCAGCAGCAAACAAGGGTAATACATAGCTGCAGGCAGAAAAAAACCTTTTCTATTCTAGCATAATGTATAACAGAAAACCATAGCTCCCAATGAAGAGGGTTTGCAGTGTGTATAGTTTTTGTGTAAACCATCTGCAACCATTAGTATGTAACATCTTCACGTGACAAATAATAGCTGAGAATAATTGCAAGTTTATTTCCCCTTTCCAAAAATATACATTGCTTCACAGTTTCTCTGAACAGACTCCCTTCCAGATTTTTATAGATGAACAATTAAAAAAGATAGGAGTCAACAATGAATAGTCAGGCTGCCAACAGGATTTTTCAGCCACGACCCAACTTCAAAGACTTCCTATTAAAAATTATGAAGGGAAACGAAACAAACCCTCCACAAAACATTAAAAGGGCATAAAAATAAACACTGTTTGGTGTTTCACACTGAAAGGCCATCAACATTCAGAGGAAGAGAGGGAATGTGCATCTCCTTTTATGCCTGCCAAGTTATGGAAGCTCAGTCAAGATGCTCGGAACACATCTTCCCATAAACACAGGGCACTACTGGATCTATAGGTACACCTCTTGTATAGGAGCTTTGTCCCATTTCACCTATTAACAGAGCTGTAATTTACACCAAATTCCTTGAGTTTGGCCCTTCTTTTTAAAGTCTGAAGTGACAAGCATTAGTTGAAGGACAAGAAACAATACAAACCAGCGAGGGAGAACAAATGTCTCCAGGAGACAATTAGAAGACCACAAGAATTCCAGGAGTAAGGACAGTAAGAGACTTAAGGTAGCAAACAACGTGATTTCGTTACAAAAATGAATAAAGTGGCCAACCAGGCCCCTGACCCCTTCTCTTCCCACAGGCAGGAGCACCATGGTGGCAGATGCTGTGGGCTGTACCAGCAGCCACAGCTAGTGTTGTACCCACCACAAAAAGTGCTGGGCATGTGTCAAATTCCACTTACTGCACCCTTTCACTTGGGAGTTACCTGTCACAGGTCTCAGGACACTGGAAAGCAGTCAAGAGGTTTTATATCTGTGGCATTAGCACAAACACCTTTCTTCCCCTCTCTCAGAATAAAAAAAAATTTTAAAATGGTTCATTGAAATTTCCTCTCCAGGAGCTCTAGCACCCTCAAACTCAACTCTGTTTTGGGAGCTGGGACATGCTGCTGTCTGTCAGGTAGATTACACAGTTATCATCAGAGTCATACAGAAACATTTGTGAAAATCTGAAAAAAATTATAATGGGATATTAGATTAAAATACCAATCAAGTCACAAAAGGACTGGAAAGTTTAGTCACTATCAGAATCACATTTGAAAAAAACTGCATTGTTTTCAAACACTCATCTCCCCTCCCCCAAAATAAAAATAAAAGAAAGATGAAAACATTCTTTTCAAAGGCATCACTGATCTAGAGGGAAAAAATGCAAATGTTTAAAAAGCATTGTTATTCTACCTTCAGGTAACAGAAAAAAACCCAGATATGCACATTGATAAAAGCATAATCAGTAATCAACCAGTCCCTTAGATACCAAATGTTTTTTTAGTACTTGAACTAAAGGCTTAAATTCGAGGGCTTGGTGCTGCATACACAGTATTTGCTATCAGCTTTAACAAAATGCTAACAGTGTACATTTCTTTTCAGATTAAAACTACAGTATATCACGACATCATTAAGGCTCAGGGGCACCAAAGTTAGTCTCTGGCCAACTGAGAAGCCGTTAGCAGCATACTGAAAGATTTCCATTTCAGAGACAGGAAGAAAAGGGTGCTTTTTCTCCTTTGTGTTTAGCACTGGTGCCTAAACACCAATCACCACCATTTATCACAACTCCTCTGACTATTAAATGGTTAAACTGAACAACTAAACCGGTAGAAGTTTTAAAGCAACAATGGCTCTGCAGTTCTGTGTTTCTTCTCTTCCTAACAGTCATTTATGCTACTCAACCTATTACATTTCTGACATTACAGATGCATCCCAATTATGCAATCCTTACAAAGAAACATGAAAACAAATGCCAACAGACAGAAACATTTCTGTAGGCTGCCTAGAAAGAGAAATACCCTACTTAAGTTTATGGATGAAATCTGGACTCAAGCTAATGGTAGTTCAATTGATTTCAACAGAGACAAGGGTTTGTTCCAACTCTTTTCTCATCATTTCAACAAGGTCCCCTGCAAGTTGCACAGCTCCATTCTCCAGACCAAAAGCCAGGGGCCCACCAAGCTGGCTGGAATGCCTTTACACACTCCAGCTGTCTCCCTCTTCAAACACAAGAAACTGAAAGGCAATACAAATAGTCTCTCCTGGAAGCATGCCATTACTTAATTCTGGTAAACTTGAAATGGAAGAAAACATCAGTCTTCAATAAAGGTGATTCAATATTTTTCCTTTGTAAACAATATCACCGGAGAGCCAGAAGCAGCTGTGGGGTTCCCAACACAGGATGGACATGGAGCTGTTGGAGTGAATCCAGAGGAGGCAACCAAGATGATGAGAGGGATGGAGCACCTTTCCTGTGAGGAAAGGCTGAGAGAATTGGGACCGTTCAGCCTGGAGAAGAGAAGGCTTCGGGGTGATCTAACTGTGGCCTTCCTGAAGCCTACAAGAATGATGGAGAGGGACTTTTTACAAGAGCATGTAGTGACAGGACAAGGGGAATGGATTCAAATTGAAAGAGAGCAGGTTTAGATTAGATACTAGGGAGAAATTATTTATTGTGAGGGTAATGAGGCACTGGAACAGACTGCCCAGAGAAGTTGTGCATGTCCCATCCCTCGAAGTGTTTAAGGCCAGGCTGGATTGCACTCTGAGCAGCCTGGTCTAGAGGAAGGGTGTCCCTGCTGACAGCAGGGGAGTTGAAACTAGATGACCTTAAAGATCCCTTCCAACTCAGGCCATTCTATGAACTCAGAGAAGACAACAGGCAGTGAAATACCAAGAAGATGATAGTTACATAAAATAAACACTTCTGGCTCCATCACACACCACAGAAGCTGAAACCCGCAGAATTTTTCAACTCGAGTAAAATAACAGATCAAATGACAGTCACACAATTGAACTGCCTGAATTCACATGAATTTCAGAACGAGACATCCACTACAAATAAGTCGATGCATAAAAGTTGGGCTGGGTGTGGGCTGCAAAACCAGGGCTGAATGTCAGCCAGAGCCAGTTTCAGAACTGTGTTAATGGAGAGGGATGACAAAAGACTGTACAAGAGCAAATGCTGAAGGAAGCAGACTCACTGAAAGACTGTAAAGTTATTACAGCACTAATCTAACCCATCTCAGTAGGCTGCATGGCTGTGTATCAAAAGGGAATTGGATCCTACAGTTTGTCCAACTTATTTCAAGTTTTTCAGCTGTCCCTTTAAGCTAAAAATCTACATGCTTTTATAGATTACTTACTAGCTAGGCTGAAAAAAAAGAAGACTGGATAAGGTGGCAAAAAACTCCCCACCCCTCCATGTTCAACCAGCTTGTGCAGGACAGAGTATCTGCAGCTACTTGCAAGCAACAGCATCAGCAGATACTCATTTGCTGGGCACCATCCCTCCTCGTGTCCCTTCCTTCCTCTGGGATGGTAGAACGTCTGCTAAAGCAAAGTTAACCATCACCCTTACCAGCCTAAACTATGTTTTAACACTTAAGGCCTGCACAGAAATGTGTCACTGCTGTGTGTTCTCATGTTTTAATCGTGCCTTACCACCCCTCAGTCACACAGGCTGACACAGGGCTCTCTTGTGTGGCTGTCTTTCAGCCACTGGAATATAAGCTTCATTCTTAACTTCAGGTAATATGAAATCCAAAATCACGTTCTCCCTTCCCTTCTTTCATTTCAATTTTTTCCCCTACTTAGCTTCCATAGAAACAAACCAAGGCTTCTCTTATTCATTTTTTAGCCTTTTTTTATGAGGATGTTTTTATTGACCTGTTTTGTTATTCAGAACTGTCAGATCTCCTGCCAAGCTATACCTAAACCAAGACAGCCATCATTCACATCATCTTGCTCTCTGATTTCCTTTAGGATAGACACAGGAATAAACAGCAGTTCCTTCCCTGGCAGCCTGCATTCTGCTAACACCAGTGCTACCAGCAGCCCTGCCACACGGGCTGACCATAACCCAGTCCTTAAGCTGGGCACAGACAGGCACGCTTCTCAGCTGGCCACTCTGCGACCGTGAGCCCAGCCAGAAAAGCAACTTGGAAAAGCAAGAGAGTGCTACCCAAGAACAGACCCACCTGCACTGCTCACAGCCAGCTCTCAGCTGCGAAGCTGGCACTGTCCCTACACCTTCAGACTGGAGTAATGCTGGAAGGCTGAGAAGCACAGAATTAGGAGAGTAAGAGTGCTGCTCTTCAGAGACCCCTGTGCTCTTGTGGCCTGTTCAGATACCAGGTTTGCCCTCATAACTTTTCATACAGCCAGAGTTCAAGCCCCTGCTCCTTTTTTTTTTTCTTGGCAAAGAAAATAAGCCTGTGAAAAAATCAGCACAGTACTGAAAGAGAATGAATAATTTCCATTGCCAGGCCAGGTGGTTGTGTGGGCCAGCAGAGAGGAAAAGGGAAAGAGAGGTGAGACAATAACTCAAAGACCTATTTTTTTTAAAAAAAAGTATCTACAGAAATCCTGAAGACATCTGATATAGCAATAAAGAGAGGCAGAGACTGAAAATAAGGGTCAGAAGATATCAGGCTCACGGTTGTTTTGGTTAGAATAAATACTGAAGTAGAACTATTTCAAGGACCAAAAATTTTCTACAGCTATCTCAAGGACAAATGTTTGTAGGGATGAAAACCTTTTCATCCCAATCCTGGATACAATTGCTCCTATGGTTTCTATTGCACTTCAGTTTTGGCTGGTTTTGAATGGCAGAGATCTCAAACCCACGCCTATATCTGCATTAAAACCCAGAGGTTGATGTTTTTAGGCAAAACCAACAACAAAAAACCCACTTCAGTACATGAGAAAGTATGCAAATAGAGGAATTACAAAAGGGAAGAGGATTGAAAGGAAGCAAAATATTTAGCAGACTGATTTTTATAGCAAGCATAGTAAGAAAGCTATATACTCTTAAAATGGAAAAGGAAAAACCGATTAGCTGCTTTTTAATATTAATGCTGGTAATTCTTCAACAGTTGCACAAATCCTTCAAAAATTATCATTCCCTTTGCAGCTAAGCTTCTGCAGTGCAGTTGGAAAGGCTGCTGAGTCTCATGTGGCTGCTCATTTAAGCTGTTCCCATTTCCACTCTTAAGAGAGACTAGAATGTCCTAATTCAGTTTAATAAAAAACACATTGGACTTGGGGGAGGGGAGAGCAACGACGGCAATGGGAGAGGAACCGAGCAATTTCTCTACTTCAATGAAGTTTAAAAAAAGGCAGCCAAAAAAAAAAGCCCCAAGAACCAAACACCAAACCCAATGAACCCAACAGCAAAAACAAGAGTTGATCATCTCAGGAAAGTCTCTAGAAAAGGGGGAGAAGAAAGCAGGAAGACAAATCATCAGCAACATCTTCCTCCCCTTTTGATCTAGGTAAAAAATGCATTCTGAGGCACTGGTAATTTAATGAAAACTTTTTTTTCCCCAAACTAACAGAATTCTGGTTATTCACGAAGAGGAGGCTGATTTCTAAATAAAGCCATTAACTGAATTTAGTTTAAGGCAGATACAATTTCATGAGTCCCAAAGAAACAAAGAAGGCTGCTTCAACAAATCTGATTATCTTTGCTGTCGCTGAATTGGCGTTACAGTTTCAAGGTACTCTGAAGGGTTCAGAGAACTGCAACTGAAGCAGGTATTGCATTACTTCATAAAAACGGCAAACACAAAATGATGTGATCTCCTCACAATACTGATTAGAAATAAAAATAAAATACAAGCCTTGACTAAGGCCAGAAGGACACTTGAATTGCATATTCCATGACGAAGCGACTAAAAAGCGTACCAAAGACAGCACTAACTAAAGGGACTGATTGCCTGTGATAAACACAGTATTTTATTTTTTTTTAATATTCGCTGATACTTTACTGCTTATTTGATCAAGTGAAACTTGATTTGAAATCTCTTCAGCCAGCCTGGGTTGACTGACTGCTTAGGTGAGACAAATTGTAGTCCCTTCTGCCAAGTCCTGCAGCAAGGGCAATACTCGCAAATGCTTCCGGGAAGATAAACAGGTCCTATCATCAAAATTGCCTTCAGCTTCATATTTTAGTCTACTTCTATTAACTGAATTGAGCAACTTGTTATTCCCCAGCAAGATCCTGGTTCTGCAGACATGAAAAGAACTCAGGACAGAGAGGTCAGACCTCATTCAGTTACTGTCTGTGGCTACATTACAACCTTTGGTCACTGCTGTTGATATGAGGGGGAGAGGGGGAAATTTTCAAACATTAATCCATCAGCTATTGCTGTGACCACAGCCATGATAAGCCTACAAGTTTAGTTTAAGGTGAGCACCCTTGTAATGCACTTGAGCAGTTTCTTCCTGACCTCTGCAGTGTTTACGCTCTGAAGAGTGCAATGTGATTGCCTTTTTCTGTAACTGGAAATGCTCCGAAACAGTCTAAGAACATATGCCAGGATTTGCAAAAACAGGCAAGGAGGAAACATCCTGAGACAGATAAACTATCAAAAAAACCAAGCACAAGTAGTAGTATGTGGAAAATAGCATATGGCTAAGCTTTCAGTGGGGAGGGAACAGCTATTTTGAGCCCGGTGTCTCCCCCAAAGGAGAGTTTTGAGAAATGCAGCTGCAGGACCCTCTGAAAAGTCCATCCCTCTAAAATACACCATATTGGTACCTAGCAATGGAGCCAAGTAAAATCCAATGGCTAAAAAAAACCTGACCACCTAGCTGCTGCTTCTTTTCTTAAGTTACTGTCCTTTTGCTTGTATGAGACAATATAGTCAAAGTAGTCCTTCAAGATATAAATGTGTGTATATCTCCTGTCAGACATATTGTGGAACACAAAATGATATTTTACTAGATACACAGCCAACACACAACTAAGTAGATTTGAGAAGTCCACCAATAAACTCACAGGGACTCAGAAGCCCAAATTTTGAAAAACAGTCAAAATGCACTGAACCTTATTAAACAAGACAGCCTTTGAAAAACTGGACATATAATGCTCTGACATTACCTGATTTTTGAGGATTTGTGAGATTCTTGTATCTTTTTGTGCTGTCCTTGCCATAACATTTCATGCTGCTTTCATTCTGTGATCTCAAAGTGACGTATCTAAACAAAGGAAAAGAATGGAAATTAGTTTTTCCTCACATCAGACTATCTTCCAGCTGGCACAAGCAGATTTGTGACAATGAGCTTCCTATTGCAACACCACAAAATACTAACTTCAATACAGTGTCTCCAGGTTACTTTACCCTTCAAGTCACTATGGCAGAGAGCAACTATCAGCACTCTAACTCCTTTAAACAACAACCAAGAACCCCTTTCCCTTACTGATTGTGAGAGATTGCTTCGTTGTCAAATCTCTGGGATTGATACATCCACAGACCTTCAAATTACAGATCGGAATACAAGTTAGTGAATCTTTTCTTCTTACGCAGCTTGGCGCCTACTGCAAAATGAGGAATGGGTTATGTTGATGCAATAAATAAAACAACATCTTGCCTCGATTGCAGAGACCACAAAGATTTCACAGCACCTTATGCTGTTTTGACAGAACCCAGAGGCAGGGTAAATGCTTTCCCTGAGAGGAGATTTGCTGGCCCAGAGCTTGCCACCTTGATGACAAGTATCACACAAACAAGAGCAGGTACAGCAACCAGGAAGGGAGGGATTAATGAAAGTCAAAGATGTGGGAGATACAATCAGGCTGTCACCCAGTGCAGAAGAGATATCTAGACAAGGCATCTTAAATTATCTAAATGAAAACAACACATTTGTTTTTGCCAATGCTGCTGCCTAGATGGCTTTGAGGGAAGGCCCTCAGCACCTGAGGGTATTAAGAAGGCTGGCTGAAATCACTGCGAGGCCACTCTATGTGACCTTTGAGAAGTCAAGGGGATCGGGGGGACATCCCGAAAGACTGGAAGGTGGCTAATGCCACCCCATCTACAAGAAGAGCTTAAAGAGGGACCCAAGAAGTTATAGGCCCATCAGCCATACTTCAGTCCCGAGGGAAAGTTACAGAACAAATCCTGCAGGGGGTTATCACAAATCAAATGAAGCATGCGACTGGGAAAAGCCAGCATGGATTCACCAAGGCCAAAGTGACACAACTGGGGGTCCCCCAACACTGAGCCCACTGCTGTTTGACACCTTCATAAGTGATCTGGAAGACAGAATCAAGTGTACCCTGATAAAGTTTGCCATTGATACCAAACTAAGCAGCAGACACTTCAGGCAGGAGGAGCCACCCCGCAGGAAGACCTGGATAGGCTGAAAGAGTGGGCTAACAAGAACCTTACGGAGTACAGCAAAAACATGCAAGGTCTTCCGGACTGGACCAGATGGTCCTTGAGGTGCCTTCCCACCTGGTATTTTATGATTTTGTGAAACAGGCCTGGAAACTTGGGGTGCAATTCACAGCTCACTGGTATCAGTGGAAAACTCTTCATCTGCATTGAGCCCTGCGGGATTTTGGAAAGTCATTCCAGGCTTAAGAAGAAAATGTAGAAATGATCACAGATAACTTCAGGGACGTCAACCAACGCTGACTTCCTCTCACCATCACGCTAATGGGTCCCAAGCACTGTGATGCTGCCATATACAGCAAGAAGCCACTCCCCAAGTCCAGCAGATCCTTGCACAGAGCAAGTGTCCTCCCTTAGTAACCCAGCAGGGTGGGGGAGAAGAACCCAAGCAATTCCCTTGTCCTGCCCAACACCAGTCTCTGCTTCCCCCTTCATCCTCTCCCAAGCCCACAGAAAACAGCGGAGCACAATCCAGACATCAACTGATCAAAGTGTGCACCATGAGAGGCAGCAGAGCCCCTTACAAAGTCTGACCTGCCTAAAATGTCTTTCTTTAACATAACACCTCGGCTGATGGTAAATGTTGGTAGCATCACATGGATTTTCCTGGATCTAAGTGAGTTTTTGATTACAACATTATCATGTTGAGCCGCAGTAACTAAAACCTGTGTGCACCCATGTCTTGCAACAAATGTGAGCCTAAGTGCTGCATGTCCCCAAACACAAACCATTCATCACCCACTTGCATCCTGTCTGCCCACAACTTTTCTAAGCAAATCCACGAATCTGTTCTTCTTTGTTGAAATAAGGTTTTAATAAACTCACGTGTACTTAATGCTTTATCTGACTTGGTTTTCACACTGCTATTTAAACACCTCTAGGTTTGTAACAGGCATATTAAATCTTATAATTGACTAAAAATGGAGTACCATTTGTTTTAAGAAAAAATACTTAGACAGAGAGAAAACCTTAGATTAACATCAGTGGAGCCAAGAGGGAAAATGTTGGGGTTTTTTGCCTCAGTTTAACACAGCTATTTAGAACCTGCCAATATGTTTAAATTTAATTTTAAAAAAATAACTGCTATATCATGAGCCATGACCAAAGTCACAATATATAGTTCCGCTTTCTTTTTCATTTATCCATCTGCTCTGAACAAACAATACTACTATTAAGCCTGAAAATGCCAAAATATTCAGCAAACAAACCATTCCTGGTAGTTTCCTACAGAGGCCAGGCTGATGGACACTAGGAAAACAACAACTGAAATACCCAGGAAAACCCTTTCCTGTTTTTCATATTTGTTCTGGCTGCTTTTCCCACTATGCCACTTTCATCATTAGAGCTACAATACCACCCCTATGCAGGGTTACAGAAATTATCAGACACGTGCAAAGTCTCATACATAATGACACAGTTAAAAAGTAAAACTTTGGACATTTTAGAGCCAGAGGTAGAGAACTGATGCCTGATAAATACTGAAAAAAGGCCCAACATAATTAATGCAGGACCAAACACTGCAAATGTACATCAAATTCACAAATGAGATTTTAAATCTTTCCATGAAATTTAATTGCCATCTCATTTTTTTGAGGTCTAGATTAGAAAGCAATCTAGCTTTATATTCCTTTGCCATATTCTTCAGTTTTGCTTCCATCCCAGCCCCTAGATTTTGCATACAAACAAAGCACAGTAAGAAGAAGCTGAGAATTGAAGCCTACAGCAACATTTACAAATTAGGAGCTAAGTCAGAGATCAGCTATCCCATATACACAATATAAATTTCAGCCTTCTCTCGTCATTAGGATTGATGACGCTGCTGGAAAATAAGGAGCACATGATACCTTTTATGGGAATGTAAAGCACAGATGAATTAGCAGGAAGAGAATGCCACTGAATCAATTTCTCATCTCAAGATAGTAATGGAGGCAATTTCTTGAACTTTACTGTGCTTGTAACATATTGATCAGCAAAGCTTCACACTGCAAGTTAAAGTAGGTATTTTCCCAGGAATGAAATGGAGGATGGCAGTAGAACTCTAGGCATCACACCAAAGACAGGGATTTTTTCCAGTCATGTTACACTTCAGAAAATCAAAGTTTCCACGTGCTTGCATGTTATTGCAACACACGAGAGGAAGATTTCTAGATGAAAGCTGAATTAGTCCTGCATGAGTCTTCACAAAGCAAATTCAGTGACAGGACAGGGGGAATGGTTTCTAACTGAAAGCAAGTAGGTTTAGATTAGATTTTGGGAGGAAATTATTTTATGTGAGGGTGGTGAGGCACTGGAAGAGGTTGCCCAGAGAATCTGTGGCTGCCCCATTCCTGGAAGTGTTCAAGGCCAGGTTGGATGGAGCTCTGAGCAACCTGCTTTAGTGGGAGGTGTCCTGCCCATGGCAGGGGGGTTGGAACTGGATGGTCTTTAAGGTCCCTTCCAACAGAAACCATTCTAGGATTCTGTGATTCTATGATTTACTTTGATGGCATTAACTTCTGTATCATTTGACATTAAGAACTTAACCAAGGTGTTACAACTGGGAACTCGGACTTCCTGTAGATCACCAGAGCATCCAAAATATGAGAATATACCAAAGGAAAAAAAATTATAGCATCAAAGAGCATCTTCTTATCTAAACTGCTTGGTTATGATCAAACACCATTTAATTAGTTTAGGAGCAGGAAAGGGAAGAGGTAGCCATCGTCAGATAAGAAATGCAAGAACAACAGAGTATGTGCATTAAACAAGCAATACCAACAAAGACTGTAATATCAACCAGCTAAATCAGCAACAAAATAGTTACCAGTACCAGAATTATCATAATCAATCATATACCATTACTTTTGTTCACTTAACACAACTATATCTGAGCAGTGTCTCTCCTCACATGCTGGAAGTCCTCTCTTAATCTTGAGCCTCATGAATTTGTTCCCTTCCCCTGGTCCACGCTCAGCTTCTTGCTGGCACCTTCCTAAAAAAACTCTAGGAATTCAAATTCTCCTCTAAGGACAGAATTCTCCAAGCATACATAATTGTTTTTATGTGCTCATTTCTACATCGTTGAAATGCTTCAGGAATATTGCATGACATTTCTTTTCAGAGAAAATGGCTTAGACAAATGGAGCATCTTACAGATGAGATGCTATTCCACAGACAGATTACAAATTCCAAAATTTATTAGTTTTTCATGTGTAGGGTCCAAGGCTTCAGATAACACATACAGTACAACGTGAGATTATGTTTAAAGTGCCTTTGACTTGAGCTACTGGTCAGCTTCATCCCCATCACACAAAGCAAATGGGTGCTCACATGAGAGGAGACCACCAGTTATACCCCAGGCATAACCCAGGAGGTGCCTGCCTTAGCAGCTGCAGCCAGCGACTGCTCTCTGGCACTGGCCAGAATGTAACCCAGCTCCCTCGAGCAGGGCTCAGCTTGGCCCATCCAGGAGAAAATTCCCCTGTACCTCCTACCCCATGACCATCTCTTGTCCTCTCCTTACTGAATTCAGAGAGCAACCCGGCTGGCAGTACAAGAGCCCCAGAGCTGCTCTGGAACCCATCATCTTCCCCTCCACAGCTCTCTTGTGCTCGTCTCCTGCTCATCTCCTTGGAAGGAGAGCAGACACTCACTACCAATCTCTTTCTTTGTGACCTTCATCATTTTTGCAGGTCTCCTTCCAGACCAGGGACTCCCCACGGCTTTTCGTCACCCCATACTTTGGATTTTTCTTCTTTTCTTACAACACTTTGCGGACTAGGGGAGGTGAAATGGGAGACAGGGAGGACCAGAGCCGCATGTGGCGTTGAAGACAGGGGAGCACCACACATTTACACAGCAGCACGTTCATGCTTTCTGTTTTGTTTTCTGTTCCTTCACTAACAAGTACTGACACCTGTTTTGTCTGTCACTTCACTGCCATTTTTACAGGACAACCACTAAGTCTCTTCCAGAGCAGCTAACACCGGGTGCAGCACTCATCAGGCATGCTCTGCATTGTGACTGCCCTCCTCCTCCTACATGCATTGCTTTCGTTTATCTACAAGCAATTTCCTCTAGCATTTTATCATCCAATCATTCAGCACAGGGAGTTCCGCAACACATTTCAGCTGGCCCTTCTTTTCGTTATTCTTAATACCTCAAGCCCACACTCTTGCAAAATTTCAGTTTCTTACTTAAAACTATGAGGTGACAAAAACTGTTGAAACAAAATCATTGCCAAAAATGACATCAATAAACAACTCTGTTTCCTTCAAAAAACCTCAAACTCTTCTTTCCCTCTGCTAAATTACTGCAAACCAGACACTCTCCTAAAAGAAATTCCCCAATCACTTGAAAAAAAATTCCGAGTGGACACTTGCCATAATGAGCTTTAGCCCTAATTGTTCCAATCTGGCAGAGCTAGAAACACGTCACAGCAAGGTCTTCTGTCAACAGCCTGATAACCTGATGTTTGGACTTCTCGTGCCACGCTAACATGCTAACCCTGCCCTAAGAAGATGGAGCAGGAGCTCCACAGCTCAGGAAACAGCACTATGAGACCGAAAAAACCCCCAACCTCAAACCAGCAAGCAGACAAGCCTAAAAGTCTAACAGCTACTTCTTGGCTCCAGATCTTCCCTGCAGAAGGTAGGTGGGGGAAAAAAAAACCCCAACCCATCCCACCCCTCCACAGACTGACTCCTATGCAGTGCCAAGAATATTTTGAAAGACACAAAATGTATAATAACTTTTCAACTGAATACTAATTTCTGAATTGAAGGGAAACATCTTAAGGGCGAGTGGGTGTAAGGAATGACTCCTTCTCGGCACTGCCGTGCTATTTATTAAAGGCTGCAAATACCCACAAGAATTCAGCTTTGGCCTTTGCACTGCACACTAACAAGCTCAGTTTACTGACATGCACAAAGCATATGAAGCTCTGCTTCAAATGATCCCTTTGAAAGAGACAATTACCAGACAACTGGAGATTGGATGCCCATCAGAGCTAATTAAATTATTAAGTCCTGTTTGTATTTCTATCCATATCTTTCTCACCATTCTTGCTGAGCAGGGGAATGCGTTGGCTTGGGAGGCAGAGGGAACAAAAGTATGCCTTCCCCACACCCCCATTCCCCTCCAGTTACAGATCTGCTTGGAACAAAACTTGAGACACGAAATCAATGCAGCCAGTGGTGGAATTCATCTTATTGTGACAGAAATATTCCATTTTCCCTAGCTTATATTTTAAATTGCTTTCTGATATACCAGGTTATTATTTTTTTTTAGCCTCTTTCGTTCCTTACATAATTAAATGCCATGCCATTCAGCTTTTACAATTACTTTTACCATTTTCAGAAGAACATTTCTCAACTTTCTGTGAAGAATTTATTCCCCACAAGCATTAGCTCCACTGACTATTTTCTTCTTCATTACATTAAAAGCTCTTAGCCATCCCTGTAGTAATCTTCTCCCTTACACAGACTTTCCTGTAGGGTGGGTATTATTTGCCAATCCTCCATTTCCTTTCCGAGTATTCCACACAACCAGAAGTAGCACAGAAGAGAGGAAAGGGCAGTGCTTTTCAATACCTCGGTGCCTTCAGCTTGCAAGCAAGGAAGAAGGGCTAGGCACAATTTATGGATGGATTTTTGCAACAAATTCAGATTTTGCATTTAATACTTGCAAAAATAATAACAATGCTCCCAAAAGGTCTCCTAGCTAAGCTATGAACGTTTCACCCATTTACCGTCCAGGTACAGATACGCAGCCTCTGAGGCTTTGAGTACTGGCTTCTGCAATTCCTCTTCAAAGACCCCTTCACTTTTGGAGCAGGCAGGTTCCCAGCCCTGTAACTTCATGTTCATGGTAGTGCCCACACTCAGTGTAGGTCCAGATGCACAACACTCTCTCCAGCTTGCCAACTTGTAACAAAGCACACAGAAAACCTAAAGAGAAGAGGTGCTTTATTGATACAGAAGTGACAAAGTAAACACACATCATTCTGCAAGAAGCAAGTTCATCCTGCTTAACGCTTCTTGGAGAGAAATATAAACAAACCCGCACAGATTAGAGTAGTGCCTCCCTTCCTGGGAAGGCTAAAGATAATTATTTGGATAGAAGGGGTTTATTTGTTTTGGTTGGTTTTGGGGTTTTGTTTGTGTGTTTTTATTTTGTCAACAATTTTGGTGGGGGAGTGAGAAGAAGAACAGAAGAGCAAGTAAGAAAAGACTCTTTTAAATAATTTAACAGCTAAAGCTTTATTTCTGACCAAACTGCCATCTTGTTTCTTAGCAGAACAGGAGGAAGGAGTTTCCAGTGAGTGCCTATCAAGCACCAGGGAAGAAACCTTCTCTACAGCAGGCACAGTACACCACTACAGCATCCTCTCTTGTGAATTATAAGCAGGAAACGCTTTGAAGATGACGATAAACTTGCTTGTCATCTGTGACTCTGTCTTAATAGCCGACCAGGAAATTCTTCAGAATTACTGAAATGTTACCAAGCATCACGCCTCCAACTGAAAGCAATGCCTGACCTTTTCATACCATTTTCAACTCCATCACAGATAGAGCTTGAATTATTGTCTCAGACAATTCAAGAGTCAACAGGCTCCGCCTACATTTCCCCATGATCCCACTGGCACCCTGGCACAGTGTTTTGCATGAAGATGAAGGAACTGGGGTCTCTACAAGAGGAGCCAGAGGGTAATGTCTCATTTCAAGTCCAAATTTTGTCTGAGGTCACAATGACCTGAATCTAGCATGAATTATGCATAATTGTCCTCCAAGCAAGTGGATCAGTGCCAACTGAACTTCCTAAGTTTTGGTTGCTAGGAGGTAGCAGTGGACATATTCTCAAGTCCTGTTTACTTAAGCTGTTGAGGTTTCCCCTCTGGAATAACCTTCCACAGTCTGCCCACTGGTTTATCTCTCCTTGAGACATCAGACTACAGCTAAGTTCTGTGGTTTCCCATCTGCTGTCATTTAAGAGAAGCCTCTATGAATTATCTCTCCAAATAGTCTGCAAAAGACCTTGGACACCTTCAGAGCAAGCTCATATTTTTAAACAAACCAGATAACACGCTTAGCACAAATCCCGCTCAGAGAAGTCTTGCATTCAGACACGCTGGTGCTCAGATGGCCACGTACCAAGTTCTGCGTCTCAAACCCCACAAGCCAGCACAGCAGACAGAACCTCAGTACCATTTCACAAAGCTTGCCTTAACTTTTCAGTCTGTTCTGTGTCCCTGAAAGACTTATCTCAATGGACATACAATATTTTTACATCAACATTTGTTATCAATTGTTTTACATGGATATTGAGTTTCATAGCGTGCTATCTGGAAATCTTGGCTGCTCTGGATCATACTTTTAAAGACTTACTCTATAATTCTCCTATCAGTATGTAGGAGATGCATTTCTGTCTTCTGATTTAGGAACACATAAACAGATTTTTCATGGTTATCTTAGCTAAGATTGGACTTGGACTATTTATTTATTGCATTGTTTACATGTACTGTGAGCCACCAATGAGGAAATGCAGAAATAAAACCAACCTCCTCCTTCAGACCACATCATTTCTGACACCATTTCTACTAAGGGATCAGCTTAAGTTTTGTTTGTTTCATGGAGAAAGAAAGTAAGCAAACACAGACTTCAGTTTTTCATCATTTACTGAACCTATGGCATACCAGGCTCATTTATCATCACGCTTTAGACTCAAGCTGAAATGCTAATTACAGACACAAAGAAAAGGTAATGCTTTTCCAATAATTAGTAGGCAAGCAATTCTCAGAACAGTGTTATCAGATTTATGACAGGATTCTGGAAAGAAGATGGTGATGCTGACACACTCATGGTTTCCCTTCTGTTCACTTTTCATTTACAGCAGATTCAAACCTCTGGAATATCTACTCGAGACATCTGACTGGTAAAGTAATTCGTAACTCCGAGCAGCATGGATGTTCCCCACTGAAGCACCCTTGGGAACTGCCCAAGCAACAGTGGCTACAAGTAGTACAACCAGAGGATTGAGAAGTAGTACCATGGACCTCAGGCATTTTTAGTTCTGACTGTGGACTTCACGACTGAAAAATGCAGCCAAAAATGCCGTTTCTAACAACCCTCATCAATGCAAACATCAGATAACATAACTAGGAGCTGTAGAATGGGAGTGGGGAGGGCTTGTGAGCTGATTTTTAAAAAAGCTAAAAGAAGAGGTAAAAACAACTTCAGCAGAAACGAAAGGTGAGAGACATTGAAGTGTGCTGATCAAATCAGAGGCAAAAGCAGCTTGGGCAACACCAGCCAGTCCTCAGGAGGCAGTGCTTCAGCTTCTCTCACTCAGAGTAAGCAGCTTAGGGATCTCCCCAAAGCTTCAACGCAGCCAGACTAACGGGAAGGTACAGCAGGGGCACAGGTCCCCCAAGAAGCCCTGCCATGGTGCCACCCGCTCCCACGCTTTCTGAAAGCATGGTGGCACACTGTGACAGGGAAAGCTGGTGCTACCATGGTGCGGCCTGCAGGTCCAAGACATGCCAAGCCTTGGCCTTGCTTGCCTGCACTTAGTTCCAATGGCACAACAGCATTCATGCTAAGGAAACACCATTATTCCTCTTGGCCAAACCTCATGGCCCTGAACTTAGGTGCAGGCTGCAAGACTTGCATAGTGCCATGGTGTTCCAAACAGCCTTCCCCCAAGACTACACCCAAAGGAGGAAAGCACCAACCTGCAGGAGTGTTAGGTAGGTGTTTAACAGCAGCCTCATCTGATAAAGATTTCAAGCAGAGACCTCCCAGGTAGGGTTACAAGATTATTAAAGGATTTTCTCCTATGTATGAACAACCTTACATTTGTTCCTTTATCTTGCAATGGAGAATTCTTATTACTGTGCTTCAGTTAAAAGACAGTAAGAATGGATAACATATAATGAAGGCACTGCACATATGATTTAAAGTTGCCTCTGAATACCTAATGCACAAAGATTTGTTTTCCTTCAGATGCCAAGAATCAGGCTAGAACAACAGTAATATGATTCTGGCTTGTACAAAACAGTATTTTATTTTTTTAATAGGCAATGGTCCTACCTAAAAAAAATTTTTTTTTTTTAAATCCAATTGTCCTTATGGGAGATTTGAAGACAAGCCTTCTGGAAAAGCAGTAACTGCACAAGACAAAAGATAATCAGGAGTACTGTTTCTGTCATGTTCTCAGCATTTCTGGACTGCAAATTCAGGCTACGAGAAAAGTCTCCATCAGATGCTGTACTAGATAACAACACCATGAAAATCTAAATCTTCACTTAAAAAGTGAAGAGTTTCAGTAAGCCTAATTTCTAAAAATTTATTTTATTTTATTTTTTAAATATTGAGAACCCCAGTATAGATTTGATTTTCATTTTAGTTTTTTACAGGGCATTGCCTTGGAGAAGACCATTTCACAGAAAATCTTAAGGCATTCTTTACCTCATCTTCCCTTTCGTTAATGTCTCTGGCAACGCAGGACTCAGATCAGTCTATGCAGTCTCACATTATCCTACTGGTATATTTTCCAGCAATGCCTAGCTATGTCAAATGCTGCATCTCTCTGAATTTTCTACATTAGTTTTAGCCAGTGGCCTGATTTCCACTGGGATAGAGTTAATTTTCTTGCTGGTAGCTGGTACAGTGCTGTGGTTTGGATTTAGGATGAGAGGGAGTATCATCCCTCATGTTTTAGTTGTTGCTAAGAAGTGCTCACTCTTAGTCAAGGACTTCTCAGTTTCACATGCTTTGCCAGTGCAGAGGTGCACAAGAAGCTGGCAGGGAGCACAGCCAGGACAGCTGACCTGAACTGGCCAAAGGGATATTCCATAGCACAGAACATCACGCCCGGTATATACACTGGGGGGAGGATCGCTGCTCAGGGACTGGCTGGGCAGGGGTAAGGAGGTGGCAAGCAACTCTGTTGTGCAACACTTGTCCTTCTCTCTATTTTTGTTATCTCCCTTTTCCCTTACAGTTATTATTATTATTTTCTTTTACTTTCTTCCAATTATTAAACTGTTCTTATCTCAAGCCATGGGGTTTACCTTTTCTGATTCTCCTCCCCATCCCACTGGGGTGTGGCTGCGTGGTACTTAGTTGCTGGCTGGAGTCAAGCCACAACACCAAGTCTGAAATTCCTGACTGCACACCTAAAGTTCCAGTTGCAATCTCATTGACTCCAGGGTTCTCTCTTGCAGCACCCTCTCTGAGTTCTGCAAGGCTGAAATGGTCTTAATAGACAAATTGCAATGCCCTGTCCCTTCGAGATCTCCTGCCCTTTTCCGGAAGAGAGATGGCATAAAGTCATCTTCCTTCACAGAGAGATCTTGAATTATCAAACTTTTCTGACACTTTATGAAGCCCTGCAAGCATGAGCCATCATTTCGCAGTGACCTTCTGACACACGTCTTCTTCTCAAAAACTACTGCAGTGGTTTTGCACAATACAAACACCTGCTGAAAACAGAGGAGTGCTGGTCTGGTGTGCCTTACTTCCAGCCAGCTCCAGCCTCCTCTTTTTGCCCCGGGTGCACCAGCAGAGGCCATAACCCAGGAGTGCTCTCCTTCCCCACAAAGACATCAAGAGCTGATGAGGAATGGAGAAAATCGTTCTGTGTTTGTGCAAGAAGAAAAACACCTCTCTGGTACTCTGTGCACAGGCAGTGCTGAGACAGCTGGTCATGCCTCTCTACATTGATCAGCAAACCACAGTACAACTACACAGCACAGTCCTGGAGATCCATTTGATAAATGATTATGTCCTTATTTCCAATAGATACACCTGTTCCTGTCAGGAAAACCTGAAGATGAGATTCTGATGATTTATTCACTAGTGAGAACTGTGAAGTCCTGAATTGAAAAGTATTTCTTACAGTAAAACATACAGGACTAGTAGTTTTCTCTGGACAACACAGGACTACTTAAGATATGAAATCCTGAGATGGAGAGATCATAGACCTCTCTAATTTGAGGTTTCTGGTGAGTCTGGTGAGAAAGAGAAGATTTGGGAATCCTCATCCTTTTCAAAGGACAAATACTGAGTGCAGTCTGTGCAATTTCTTCAGTGGTAACAGACATGCAGTTTCACTCTACAGTCTGTGGCTGATGGCTATTTTTACATCTTTATGGGGTTATACAGTCCATTCAACCTGAGATGAAAATGGTAGCATAACTCTGTGGACATGACTTTACTGGTCTGCTGTCCCAGGTATAGATCTTTCACACAAGCCTGAGAATGGTGTTTTTTATATGCCCACAACAATAGAACACTGAGTCACCGAGAAGTTTCTGGTTTGTATTACCTGAACAATTTCATAGATTTTAAATCATCATCCCCTACTTCCTCCACACCTCACTTCTATCTCTCAGCTTCAATAGGCTCTTAACAACAAGATGATGCCCAATAAAAATAGAATCTTTGGCAAGACTTCGGCAACTAGGCTCATTTCCATTTCAATTTTAGCCATATCCTCAAATGGATAACATGCCGCAGTTGTTATTGGAAGGAAGTTGCCCTGGACTTGAGAGTGTCACAATTCCCAGTGAGTTTCTGTCTTTTGGAAGATCCTAAACTGAAAGTCTTTAGCTAAAATGGGAAATCCTAACATAATTCAGGATTTTGACTCCATCCCAATGCCTAAAGGAGCGCCGCAGACAAGCAGTTCTAGGCTCACAGGGCTGTTAGCATCTGCTTTGTTTCTAATAAGCAAGATAAGCCAAGACCCTCACAGTTCCCACTCCTAAATCTGGTAAAGCAGCAAGAAAAGAGTTCTTGCCTTCCCCACCAGGTGCTTTAAAAAAAAAAAAGAGAATCATCATCCATGTGAATCAAATAACTTGCCGAATGATTCACGGCTGTCATATCTGAACAAAAAATTACCCCGTCAATATGCGGAATTTAAAAAAAAAATTACACTGCAGATGATTAGAGCAAAATGCATGAGCATTATGGATTCTGAACCTTAAGAATGGATGACAGACTTGCTGCATCTCCTTAACATTGGGAGAAAAAAAATATCTCTTTGGTGGCATAGCACCAGCCTTTGCAAAAAGGGTAAAAATAACATGCAGCACAAGAGACAGGAATCCAACACATTAGGTAATCTGTGATGAGAACTCTACGAATAAAGCAGATAATACCAAACTAGTAAACTAAAAAATCCCCAACAAAACAGCCGTTTACAAATCAAAAGAATACCTGGCTATGTGTTTCAAATTAACAACCAACTGGAATGACATGTATTTGCCATTTTAAAATAAGCAAAGAACCAGATATACAAGATGATCTGGATTTGCCCACCCTCTTAGACACATTGGGTTTTAACATTCACAGAGTGCTGAAGCAAACACCCCACCGCTTTTATCTGGATTTGATGTTGCATTTGGCACAAAACTTTCATGTTCAGGAAGAGACTTGGCTTGACAGCAGATGGAGTATTCCATTAAAACATGAGTGGCAACATGTGCCCACCCTCCCAGTCAAAAGCAGAAAACCACTTCTCAGTAATATCTGCCCGTAGATCACAAGACACTCACACCAAGCTTACCCACAAAATATTTTTTCCTTACTCTTGTCCAAAACTGTTCTTCTCAATAAGTAAATTCTGTAAATAAAAAAAAAAATTGAAAAAAAAGAAAGAAAAAAAATTTAAAAACCAAACAACAACCAAAAAACCCCCTGCCTGAAGTATTCTTACTAGCACTGTTCATTTATCTGGAAAAGTGCATGGAAACACTAACAGCAAGATGTGACTATTTCAAGTTAAGGGTAACTAGGAAGAAGAGAAGCTTGGTTCACTTTATAAAAAAAGATATGTGGTAATATTAAAAAAAAAAAGAGAGAAAAACCAGAGGGTACATTAATTATAATGGTTCTGTGGTTCTCCTGGATTTCAATTAGAAACCACTTTATTTACAGCTCTTGGCTCAGCAGCAGGCAACCCAAGGAGAACATTTTTTATGGTGCAGTTTCTAATGCAAATAAAAGTAAAGGCAACCCTAGAGTGGTTTGCTAACTTATATAATGAGACAGGAAACAAATGGTACAAGTGAATAACGATCATGTCAAATGCATTCAGAAAGACCACAGGACTCAAATAATAAATTCTCTGACAAGTACATTTACCTCAAGGAACTATCTAACATAGTTCTTTTTTCTCCCATAAATACATAAACACTTTCTCCTAAGATCTCATTTTAATAATATTTAAATTTACATGCCATCAAAATATAAAGTTGAACCCATTCTCTTCACCTTCTTCACCCCCAAAAGAAGAAGTGACCGCTGGAGATAGAAGTTTGTCTTTTCTGCCCAGAAAGATCACATTTACTGACTTCAACCACAGTGCAGAACAGTTCCAAGAAGCAAAGCTGGGGTCTGCCCAGGCAGCCCCTTTTGCACTATTTGCAGCAACAGCAGCACACAGGAGGTGAAAGGAAGTGTAGAGAAACCATGTGGTTTCTCCCACAAAATCCATATGTGAGAGAAAACTAGTGCACACAAGCAGGCAACATGCTATTGAAATCTCAAAAAAAATGGCTGAATCGTCTCCCTGAAACCAGAGCAGGTTCACCAAGGACTCACCTCACGTGTTCAGGCTACCAACTCAACTTTGTCACCACAATCCATTCGGTGACAGGCCTGAGGCGCAGCCCCTCGCAGATGGCACTGCTCCCTCCTCAGATGCCAGCAGCCCAGGCTGGAGTGACACCACCCTCACCCTTCTACCCCTCAGCTCGCAGCTTACAGCCAGAACGAACAACTCCAGTAACGAACAGCAGACCTGCTGGCTCAGTCAAAGGGCTCACGCAGGCTCAGACCACATCATTTCTCCCACAGTTTCCCTACAAACTGGACCTCGTCCAGCAGCCTTGCCCAACTTGTTATGCTTTTGTTCAAAATGTAACTTCATAGGGGAAAATTCCTACGGCCATTTTTCATTTCATTTTTAAAATGGAAACGAAATAAATTTTGCCTGGTTTAACATCACTTTTCCAAATTGTGCCAGATACAGAATTTTCCATCTTTTCAAATTCACAAGGTTGTGTCCAACACTTGCATGCTCTCTCAAATGCTACTCTCCTCCCTGGCTTGTTGATTCACTTAGGAAAGAACCACCTACATTTTGGGCTACCACTGGACAGATTTTGAAGCAGTTTCTAATACCACAGAAAATGTCTATCAGCAGCACAGGAGGGATCTATCTGTGTACAGATGCTCATATGCTAGTGAGCACTTCACTGAAAGGAGTAAGAGATGTGTGTTACTTTCTGAAACCCATTTGACTACAGGTAGTTTCAATCAGTATTTTGCTCTTAACAGAGAGAAGATTCTAGAGACGATCTCATATTGCTGTCATTTACAAAGGCCTGCATTTAGAAGAGCAAGAAATGTAGATCTTTATTTCTTTAAGATGTAGCATTCCTTCAAGTCTGTAAAGACCACTTTGCACTGGGCAAACTACTTAAACAGGTCTTCTGACCACTGCCTTCGTATCACCGTCCAGCCCTACCTGGTAACTGTGGGTACAACTGAGCAACTGATACCACCAACAACTTGGCTGGTTCATGTCTCCAGGTTTCCTCTACAGCCAGTATAAAAAAGGATGAGAAAACAAACAAAAAACAAGAAAATACAAGAAAACGTTGCCAGAAGAGAATGTGACCAGAGCACTGAAATTCAGTTTCTGCTGAGCCGCCCTAAAGAAAAAACCCTTTGTCTCTACTGATTGCAAAGACAAGTCAGGTGTCAAAGGAAATTAGCTGGTCCAATCAACAACTTAGAACATTCCATTATTGATACTTCTGTCTTTTGAAATAAACCGCAACTGCAGTAAATTCAGTGAAGCCTTTTTTGCAGCTAAGCATTATCAGCCTATTCGGGACAAGATATCATCTCATTTGTAGAGGGGCTACAACACATTGTTAATGAAGACAAGATTACAGGAAAGCAGGCTCTGATGAGGCAGATGCAAGTGGTACAAAACACAGAGGAGGGAAAGCTCTCTGCCAGGCAAACATCAAAGATCCAGTACTTTCCTGTTGTTATGCGAGAGAACCACAAGAGAACCACCTCTGGAATTGTATTTAACACTAAAACACACCAAACCCACCCACCCA